>MJUU01066053.1:13660-33715 GCA_002080025.1 Modiolus philippinarum
CCCCCCCCCCCTTAAGTACCATTCTACAAATACATGATACGTGTTTATAATATTCTTATTTGCTCACAAAAAAAAGTTGTAATTAACTGAAGGGCGTGTTTGTGTATTTGGTGTGTTCGTATAGTTTGGATGTGAAAATACGGAAATGTACTTGTTGAGTCCAGCTCTGATATGCTAAGCAAAAACTGGAAACGGCAAAGCGTTCTAAAGATGAAAACAGCTTCACCTCACAAAATAGACGTCATCACTTTAATTGTTTACCCCAGAAAACTTAAATTTTCTGAAATCATAAAACATCCAAAAGACTAATATTTCATTTTTAATTGCTTAATATTGCACTAAAAGTTATTTAGTGGGAAATTGTTGGTAGAAGAAAATCGAACAACATATACCATTGCGTCCTGTTGTGCTTTTGTGCGCATCTTCAAAGTTGAGAACGTATTTATTTTCTATGTGTTTGCTGTATCGTCGTTTTCTGTTTTAAAAATTCACTTCCTTATTACAAAGCTTGTCAATTTTAGAACGTTTGGTTACAATTTGGGAGAAAGCATATTATATATAAAAATTCTGGTTTCGTTTACGACATTGACATTATTGGTGGATCCAATTGAAGGTTCCGGGGGTTGGACCACCCCCACCTCCCCCCTCTGTTTGCACAATCATGTATTTGTAATGCATATCTTGATGTTTTACTAAGATATATCCCAAATTTTTTCGAGCCTCTTGCCGCTCGGTGAAGTATCATTTGAACCCCTCTTTTCAAATTGTCTGGATCCCGCCTGGACAAGCATTTGCATGTAGTTAATGGGCTTTTGCCCATGGCCGATTTTTCTTTAATTATAGTTATACGCAGCATCTGTTTATTCTTTAATAAAAACTGTCATTACTTGGCATGATCTCACACATTTAATGTCCTTTGACTTCGCGTTCTTATTTTTTTCCAATGGTCCAATATGATTTCGATTTTTCTCTTTACGAATTACCGTGTGTGTTTTACACAAACAGCCATGTTCAAGTGAGTAACAAGAAATTCTTAAGTTATGACCCAAGCAGCTTTAGCTTTAGCTTTATACTTGTAGTAACTTACATGCCTCAGACATTTATGCCTAGATTTTCGATTATTCGTTTTTCAAAACCATGTAAATTCCATATTGGAGAAATAAGATCATCTTCGCGATGAGGGAGAAACGAATATTGCAAAGACTTTGTCAAAACAGTGCACAAAAGAATACAGAAGACGAGACAATAAGTCCTGTGCAGCAAAATGAGCGTCCAAGAACATCAATCTTGGCAATATTCTGTATAATAAACATGTTACCGCCAAGATACCACCATAGTTTAAAGGTCAAACAGTTCCTCTTATATCTTATACATATACAAAACCAATTGCAACTAACATCTTCAATCACAAACAGGTGTTGCGGGATGTCCAAATTGATGACTTCAAATCAAAACCACCTGATTGTTCTTGTCTTTCTTCCCCATTTATGTACGCTCCTGCTGGTCACGTTATTATAGCGGACCTCAACATCGTAAGCAATGAGAAACTACGTAGTCTCTTCACAAAAGGTCCAAAATATCGTGAACCCCAACCCATCATTTGGAAACACAACTTTAAAATATTGATGTACGCAGTTGAGGAATACGCCAAACAATGGGCTAAGAGAGAGAAGGAAAAGGTTGAAACACTGTCCGACTGGATCAGGTCCATAAAGTCATTGATTATAGCTCGAATGAGGTGCCTAAAGAAAACCATAAGCCTCAATTCATAAAGCATATTCGATGATCCAGAGGTAAAAAACAACATTGTCCTTCCTCCATGACAATTATGTCATCGTAAAATTATTGCAGTTGGAGTTTACATATGTGTTATGGTCTCATGTTCATTTACTCCATATCCTTTCATAAAATATTAGAGATAGGTAAAGATGGGGCTTACTCTGTAAAACATCACACTGATTCACACAAAAAGTATACAGAAGAGGATGTCATTGCTATGCTGGATTTCTTGATTGATAACACATTTGTAGAATTTGAAGGACAAGTTTTCCAGCAGACAATAGGGATACCTATGGGGTCTAATTGTGCGCCTCTTTTAGCAGATTTATTTCTTTATTCGTATGAAGCAATGTTCATACAAGCGCTAGTTCAGAAAAAAGACAATAAGCTAGACAAATCCTTTAATTTCAGTTTCCGTTATATAGATGATGTTCTTTCATTGAACAATCCTCAATTTAAGGATAACCTTCATCTTATATACCCAAATGAACTCGAAATTAAAGAGACCACCGATACACTATCATCATCATCATACCTGGACCTATACCTCTACATTGACAACTCTGTACGTCTGAAAACAAATCTTTACGACAAGCGTGATGATTTCGACTTTCCCGTTTTTGAGCAGTAATATTCCAACATCTCCGGCATATGGCGTGTACATTTCACAACTCATTCGCTATTGCCCTGCCTGTAGTTTGTACAGCGATTTTGTCAACAGAGCGAAATTACTGTCTCAAAAACGTATACATCAAGGGTATGTTCAGTCCCTGTTGCAATTGTCACTACAGAAGTTTTACGGTAGACCATTACAATGTTTCTGTTTCACAAATGAGATCAGATACCTTTGGGTAGATCCAGAGTTTGTTACCGGACTGACTAACACCGACTGTGACAAAACCGGACTTTTCACTGGCAGTGTGACGGGTGCCACGTGTGGAGCAGATCGTGCTTACCCTTCCGGAGCACCTGACGATACATCAGTTTTTATAGGGGTTCACACTGCTAGTGTTTTAGTTTAGTGGCGTTCTTGCCTATTTTAGTTTATTTCTTATGTCTGTCATACTGTTTCAATTTGTATGGCTGTGAATTGCCGTGATTTTAGATTTGTGATTTTAGAATTCTTGCTTCGGTATTCGTTTGCCGATGTATTTCGAAATATTGACGAGGACGATTTGTCTCAATTTGTTCTTCTTTCATCAATGAAGATTTTTTTGATAATGGTGGTACCTTTGACTTTCAATACTCTCAAAAATTACGAACGATTCTTCTTCAAATTATTCCAACAGAAGAGTCATGCATACTATGACCGTTTAAACATTCACAAAAAGCACCAATGTTCTGGTTTTTTTCTTTTTTTGTGTTTTTGTTTGTATTCTTTTCGTTTGTTTTTGCCTTAATGAAATGAACTAACTTGACTACATCACCTCATTTTTCAATGTAAACAAGACAAAGGATTCCTGAGAAATTACCGTTCGAGATTGGGATTAGTTAAGACAGATGGAAATGCAAAAAGAGCTCGGTTATGCGAGAATTCTAATTTTCATTTCTCCTTTTAAAAAAAGTTTGAAAGCAGATAGCAGATGTGATTTTATCTTTAAAGGAGAAGTTTTGCATCTAGAAGTCTATTTTTTGTTACATCTAAAATATATTTTTAATATGTCGCCAAAATTTATATCCACAATAGCAAAAAAAAAAAAAAGAATTATAATAATAATAATAAAAAAAATAAAAAAATAAAATAAAATAAAAAAAAGTCTGTAGTGGTTACATTACCTGCCATGCCATTTTTGCTTTGTTGAAAAGCCGCTGCATCAACAAATTGTTGTGATGTTCATCATATTGTGATTTAAATTGGTTCAGATAAATCTGTATTCGAATGACATTAATTGGTGTAAGGATTTTATAAATATCTAGGGTTAACTAAATTGACTGCACTTTAATATTTAGTAAGAATCATTAATGATTTCAGTATGTCCTAAGTTCTGTTTCTGTCTATGACCTTCCAAAGTTTAAAAATTCTGAAACGAAAAAAAAATATATTGTGTGCCATTGTCTTCTTTACATTTCTGTTCTATAAATTGAACCTAAAATAAAAAATAAACATACTTTCAAGGAAAATTTTGTATTGAAAAAAAACAAAAACTTCTTAACATATTCGACAGCCTCGTTATGACTTCATATTTATGCAAAGTTTTTAAATGTTTCGAAGATGTTTAACAATGCCCCGAATTAACATCATCAAAAGTTTTATATCAAATGTAATAGTTTTCCTTGAACAAACGTGAGACTCGAAGGTTTATTTCAACATATAAAATTAAAATCAGCTTAATCTGCCACATGTAATTTCGAGTAATTCTAATATTTACAGGCAATCCGCGATGAAATCTGAGGAAACTTACTACTGATCTCTTATGAAATTAAATTTAGTCTGCAGGAAATGGAGTGTAGTTTCTGTGTTTATATCCCATTACATGTATTGCAAATTAATTTTTGAGAAAATTTTCTGACATGTTTTAAAATATCTATCTTCAACAGTGACTGTCCTTAATTTTTGCAACAGTATTAAAACATTTAATTTTTTTAACATTTTACACCACTCTTCCTCATGACAAATTGAAATCAGCACTCCGCAATCTCATTCATCAGTCTTTCGTCACAAAAAAGGGTAAAAAAAAGATACTCATATTTGGTTTTGGGTTAAAAAAATGTATATTTTGCCAAACACCACAGTGATTCAAAAAAAAAGAATAGTGAGGAGGTTGTGATTGCCATGCTTGAATTTTTAATTGACAATATATTTGTCGAATTTGGAGGACACGTTTTCCAACAGACAACTGGAATAACGATGGGGACTAATTGTGCGCCACCTCTGGCAGATTTGTTTTTATGCTCGTATGAAGCAAAATTCACACAAGAGCTTATCCAGAAGAAAGGGAAAACTCTAGCCAGGTCCTTTAATTTCAGTTTCCATATGATGTTTTATCTATTAACAATCCTCGATTTAAGGATTATCTACATTGCATCTACCCAAATGAACTGGACATTAAAGAAACAACTGATACACCATCATCAGCATCATACCTAGACCTTTACCTTTATCTCGACAAATTGGGTTAGTTGTAGTCCAAACTTATGACAAACGTGATGATTTTGACTTTCCAATTGTGAACTTCCCATTTTTGAGTAGTAATATACCCACATCTCCGGCATTTGGAGTCTACATTTCACATCTCATTTCCTATTGTTGTGCATGTAATGCTTACATCGATTTCGTCAACAGAGCACAATAACTAACTCAAAGCTACTTAGTCAGGGTTATATGTTCAATCACTGTTACTATTGTCACTAAAAATTTTTATGGTCGTCATCACGAACTCACTGGTTATTGCAATGTGTCTGTATCACAAACGAAGATGGACATATTTCAATAGACCCCAAGATATTACTGGATTGACAATTACCGAATTTGATATTACATCGGACTTTTCACTCGCAGTGTGACGGGTGTCACATGTGAAGTAGGTCATGATTACCTTTCCAGAGCACCTGATGACACTCCTGTTTTGAAAGGGGTTCACACTTTTAGTGCCTTATTTTTTGTGGCGTTTGTTTTATGTACTGTTTGTTTCGTCTTCGTCATTTGCATTCTCTGTCTGTATGTAATCCTTATATTGCCATGCATTCTGGATATACGATTTTTGGGTCTTGTTTCTGTATTACTTTGAAATTTATTAGAAGACCAATATATGTCATGATGTTCTCATTGGTGGAATTTAAATTGGCAAAATAAATATGAAAAAAAGGAAATGGGGTAAATGTCAAGGAGACAACAACCCATATCCAGGTTAAAACGACAAAAAACAAAACATCTAGGGGTCACCATATGCTCTTCAACACAGTGAGGAACCTCACACCATATAGTAAGCCCTAAATGGCCCGAAAAGGTAAAAAAGTGAATAAATCAATGGAAACAAACCACATCCAATAACCCAAATATCAAGAAACTAAAATTTTATAAGAAGACAAGGACAAGCCAATGACCAACAAATTCCTGACTTGGGACAGGCGCAAAAATTGCGGTGGGGTTAAACGCGTTTTCTTGGATCCAAACCCTCCCCCTTTGTGTGGTGAATGGCTAAAAATAAACACACAAAAAGACTCACATTAAAAATCAAACTAGAAAAAAGTCCAACTTATCAAAACGAGTACCCTTACAATGAAGTACATAAAACATGAAGAAAATACACATATGTACATTATTCTAACCTCATCTTTTTACTTTAATCATCATTTCTCTGCATGTTCAGAACCTTTTATCACAAGATGACAACACGACATGCTATTGAGAGCAAAAAAGCATAATCTATTACCAATCGTAGCACCGTTAAAACGTTAAGCTGTAAAAAATGTCAGTAGTAACTTGTCTTTGAACTCTGTATTGCAGAATGTTTTTGCTTTCTTTTGTTGATTTTGTTATTCTTTGAAAAAATAAAAATCGAAAACTAATTCTGATGAGAGGTGAAAATATATTAAGTAATTTTCATTTTGGTTAAATATTTTATCCATAGGTTACTACGTTTTGATTATTTAAAGTTTATTCAAACTAAATTCTTCAATTAACCTTTGCATTTGTTATGTCGATATTTTGGTGTTTTAATATTGGTACATCCGTGTTTGAAAGTTTTTCGAACCAACTGGCCACAAAAGCAATGAAACGGATATATGAAGCAAATTGTGAAGTTCCAAAACTATTTTAAATTACATATGGAATTAAGGTCTCGATATTAATATTAGAATTTTCGCACTTTTAATATCAATTATTTATCTACAACAACACAGGAATAGACACTCCAAAGAATGGAACATGTTGGGATTTTCATGGTGTTATAAATATGGTTAAATTGTTATCTTTTATTTATTCCAAAAAAGTAAAATGTCTTTCGTGTCAAAACTTCACAAATCTTTACACTTACCCTCTAATTCCACAGTTCCGTTACCGTTCTGGTCTGCATATATTAAGTAATATTTGAATATCCTCTCTATGTCTGTTTTTGAAAAGTGGCGGGAGTTATCTTTAGTTATTAAGAGTGCATATTCTGCAAGATCAATAGAACCATCCCCACTGACATCTAACGCATTAAACGTCTCCTCAGATACGCCATAACTGGTTCGTTTTGACAAGATCTCCTATTTGAGAATGTAAAAATAATAATATAGTATTAATAAATGGATATTTTCACAATGGCCCTGTTATGTGTCTGAGGTCTGTAATAATGGCCTGAGGATGGCTGTAATGGCACGAGGCAACGCCGAGGGCCATTACAGCATCCGAAGGCCATTATTACAGACCGAGTACACATGACAGGGCCATTATGAAAATACCAATTTCTTAAAACCTTTATTAACCAGATTGGTGAACTTAAATAGATCGATAAGTGAATGTAAATGTATATGAAATAATTTTCTAGAAATTTTTTTTTTACATGAAAAGTCGTTTATAGGATCAAATATCTGAAACAAAAAGTTGCTATATATGATTTTAAGTACAAAAAAACTTGTTTTAAAAATCAAGGAATTATGTATATCTTCGAATCCCTGGTAATGAGATGAGTAAAATGAGAGGTCACAAGTAGGGTCAAATATCTGAAACAAAAAAGTTTCTCCTTACAGCTATATTTAGATTTACTCCAACGGACAAAAAAAACCCCTTTTTTTTTAGAAAATCAAGAAAAGATGTATAATTTCTGATCCCTTATGATGAGATGAGTAAAATGAGTGGTCACAAGTAGGGTCAAATATTTGAAACAAAAAAGTTTATTCACCATACAGTTGGATTAGGGTTAACCGCTGAAGTACAATTTTTTTTTTTTTTTTTTTTTTTTTGAAAAATCAAGAAGAGAAGTATATTTTCCGATCACTTATGATGAGATGAGTAAAATGAGTGGTCACAAGTAGGGTCAAAAATCTAAAACAAAGATGTTATACATCATACATGATGCAGCTCCTTATTCAGGCGAAGTATATTAGAGCACTTAAAGAACTACAAACTACAAAAAAAATGTATTTTACCATTTTCTAGTATTTGCTCAAAACAAAGAATGCAGAAATAATGTGTAATTTACTGTAAATATATGATACAATTATAATTTTGCATTTTGCAGACAACAAGTGAACTACACAACCACCATCCTGTAATGGCCCTGCTAATCTCATAATGGCCTGTTATCTCGTAATGGCCCTGTTTATTCCGCAATGGCCCTGTAAACCTGTAATTTATAAAGGCAATGCATTTTTACCATATTTTATCCTAACTGGTTAATGATTTAGAATAATATAATGAGATCACTGGGAGTCCTTGTAAAAAGAAAAAGACTATAGACGAAGTATTTATGTCGATAAATAAGCATGAAGAATTATGGTGCTAGGGGCCGACTTGAACTTACTAGTTTCATTTCCTGATTTAATCATATATTTTTAGAAATTTTGTCCCAAAAGAACAAAAAAGTGCATGGATGCGTGTAAAATTACTGGCAAAGTGTTCTTACAACCGCTGTCACACGTTGCCCAACAAAGATTCAAAGAAAACATCACAACATATAAACATCCACGGGACAAATTATTTGCACGAAAAAGTGGCAAACTAATGTTAAAAAGTGATATGTGGTCAAAATAAACAGAATGGGCAGAAAAACATCTACGAAATTAGAAAAAAAAATAAAAGTTTAAAATTTGAAAGTGTCATTGTGTATCCGTCATATGATATTCTCTCAACAATTAGTACACCTAACAGAAATATACTACACAACAAAAAAAAACGATACACAGTTTATTTTGTAAATATTTTTCTATTTCGCAATTAAAAGTTTTTATTTGAGTGTATTAATGTATTCAACGCCAAAACGCATTTGTTTATTCCATTTCTAAATCAATTCCGAAACGGATACGATGAAAATCCAGAAGTTTTTCGACCTATGACCGAGTTCGCCGTTTGCTGATGGATAAATTAAATTGTTTGATGTCAATAATTGGGACACTTAATCATGTTTACAATTTGTCATCCTAAACAGTTGAAAACAATGTCTCACTTCGATGCCCCGTTCAATCCAAAATCCACTTAGCGCGGTCACATCGTCGATCTTGATTTTTGCTTTTGAATTTCATTGTAATGTGAAAAGAAGAACAAACTAAAGACTATTGATGAATCTAAAGCAAACATACTCATCAAATGATAAATCACGTGACAGCAAGACCCGTGACACGTCGCAACGTCAAGATCGCATAACACGCGTTTAACGCTAATGAAAACGGTAGTTGAAAATGGAAAAAAAGGCCTGAGGAAATCATGGTCGACATAGCAACAGAGGTTTGAAGTCATGCGGTTCAAAAATGTGATGGTTTGGTAAACGAAAATGTGGATATACTCACTGTTTACGACTGCAAACAAAAATTCCAGATTATGACCTTGACCGTGACCGGATTTGGTTAAGAAATTGTAAAGAGGCATTTTTGAACATTATATTAATTCCTATGTACAAAAAATACAATTCGTCTACGAGCTATGGTTTTCTGCTAAAAAGTAAAAATATTATATTTGATAAAATCTGTGTATCGTTTCTTTTGTTTGAGTAGTATATATAGAGAGCATACATCTCTCACACGGGAAACTCCAAAGTGCAGGAAAGACAAACTCCAGCCAGCCTTAAATTAACAATGAAATGGTTAGAAGTAAATAAACATCACAGAAAGTCTCTTCAAAAACATGGTAAAGCAGACAATGTAAGCAATGACAGGTTTATTGTTGTTCGTCAACTTGAAGTCACCATAAGACCTTCAACAATGAGATTTTTCATACCTCATAGAAAGCTAAAGACGGCTTTAGCACCGTTTATATTGCTACAATACTACATTTTACTGTGTCTGAATGTTTTTGTCTTGCACATTCGCCAGTATTAGATTCTATTTTCTTGCATTGGGAAAGGAAGGAAGGGAAATTGTAGTGATAGAGACCACACAAGAATATTCGTATTTTCTATTTTTTTCAGATTGGTATCTTGTTAATATCTGAAAGGCACAATAAATTTTCTAAAACCTGACCATTGATCAAATCGGAAATTACTATCATTCTATGTTGCTACAATTCCAAAGTGATTCGAATCATATTAATATCAGATCGAGGTATCACAGGTAAAAGGTGATATAAGTATTTATATATATATATATATATTCAAATTCAAATGTAGTGTTGTGTGTCACTCAAATTGTAGGGGTCAAATTCCTCAGTGGAAAGATGTTATCGATAATATCAATCCTAAGACTTTAACTCAGTTGGTCT
The DNA here is from genome assembly GCA_002080025.1 of Modiolus philippinarum. Taxonomy (NCBI): domain Eukaryota; kingdom Metazoa; phylum Mollusca; class Bivalvia; order Mytilida; family Modiolidae; genus Modiolus; species Modiolus philippinarum. The sequence goes on from MJUU01066053.1 coordinate 23,775, forward strand.
TTGACTTCAGACGCATATAATTTATTTTTCAAGACCTGTATAAGCATATTTACATGCTTATCCTGAGGATTAAATAAGATTTCCAAGTTTGTCGCTGTTTTTAGACGTTATATATGAATTTTTTACACGACTAGTATTTTCTTCATCAAGAATATCCTTGGAGCTTAATCCTTTTAGCTGAGTTTTGGGAATTATCGATTGACAAAAACAAAAAAAAAAAAACAAACAAACAAAAAAACAAACAAAACAAAACAAAAAAAATAACTCATCCTGCCCATCTTTTGGATGACACACAAAGACTTCTCAGTTTTTGATTTGGTTTGTGTATTCTCATTAGTTATTTATTTCATTTCATTTAATTTCATAGAGTAGAGTAGACATTTAATATGAAACTTTGGATTTTTTTCCCTCCCGTCTGCTCCAGCGAGATCCATCAATCACGGGGCCAAATGGGTAGGGACAGAAAATTTACCAGCCAATCTCCCGTCTTGTACACCCTTCCGAGGAAGTAATACATTGTATTTCGGCAGCGGTTTTCCAATGTTAAGATTCGAGTTGCACTGACGAGATATAAATTCATCGAAATGAGGCCTTATCTGCAACAGTGAAATTCAAATGTAGTGTTGCGTGTCACTCAAATTGTAGTGGTCAAATTCCTCAGTGGAATCAAACGAATATGTTCGGAAGAACACCTAAAAAACCACCGTTTACAAGAACTAAAAAAGCACCTACTCAATAGGGGTTATAATGACAAAAATATCGACAGTGCTTTTGAAAAAGTGAACAATATTGACCGTAACACTTTGCTTGTATACAAAGATAAGAGTAGTCAAAATAAAAGAACACCCCTTGTTGTAACTTACCATCCCAGTCTTCAATCGTAAGAATTGGAGTTTGATCGAGAAAGATCCAAAGTTGAAAAAAATTTTTCCGGAATTACCAGTTATGGCTTATAGAAAACCAAAAAGCATACGAGACATCCTAGTAAAATCAAAAATAAAGAATAAACCCCAAACACCAGGTGGTTACAATCCTTGCAAACGTAACAACTGTAAGTGCTGTAAATCTGCAGTCATTGGCGATTCATTTAAAAGTAGTGTCACCCAAGAAACTTACAAAATTTTCTCACCTGTATCTTGCAAAACCAAAAACTGCATCTATTTATTGACTTGTGGTTCATGCAGTTTACAATATGTTGGACAAACTACCACCTGTTTCAACATCAGGTTAAACAACCACCATTCATTTCATAACAAAAAACGATACTGTCCTGTCACGCGCCATCTCCAAACGACAGGACATACTTTTGAAGACATAAAAGCGCAGATCATTGAAGAAAACGATCAATGGGATGACTCAACAAGGGATTTGCGGGAAAATTTTCTGGTCCACCAGCTTTGTACTTTAGAACCAAACGGTCTTAACGAACGTGACCAAATGAAATTCAGCAGTAACAAAAAATAAAAAGAATATTTTTTCAGCGGAAACAATTATGTTAACATCTTTTTATTATATATTTATTTATTTATTTTCTACTTTATATTACATCGTTAGCTTTTCTATGTCACAAAGAACGGAAATATCTTTGTGTCAATTTTCATTGTTAGTGTAATTAAACCAACAAAGACTTTTTTATCGCACATGCAAACACGTGCGTAGAGAATTAATCAGCCTGACGAAGCCTGTGGAAAGGCGATAATGTGCTGTAAATTTAACATCAATTTACGTTTTAGTGTTGTTATAATTATTTTACACAGACACTTATATATTTATATATATATATATTTATTTATTCAAACATGAAAAGAGAAAACAAATTCAAATATGGTTTTAAATTGGGACAATTGCTTTGTTTGGTTAGGCATACTTAGATGAAAACGAAGTTGATTACAATTATTACAATACGATAGAATTTTGATTTTACAAAAAGCGGGAAGTTTCATGACATACTTTTAGTATAAAAGCTTATTTTAGTTATTTTCATGATGAGAAAAACATATTACATCATTTCCACGAGTTTTTAAGTCGTTCAAACGAGTAATAAAATAGTTCACACGAGTTGTTAAGTCGTTCCTACGAGTTGTGACTTAAAATATTTTTTTTTCTCATGATGAAAATGACCCAAATAATCTTTCATATTTAACTTCGGTATTTTGTTATTCATATTTAAGTGATGGTCGAGTTAAACATATGGATTCTCTTTCAGGTAGCAGTGGTGTACAAATATTTTTCACTATAGATAGACAAATTTCCATTTTCACATGAGCTTTGGCGAAATTTTTCTATCTTTATTGACCTTTAATTAGAACTAACATCAAGATTTTGGGAATCAAGGTCACTACTTTGTCGAACCCTATGAAATCCGGTGCTTCTTCCAAATCGAGGAAATTTTCCTCTACGATCATTAAACCCAGAAGCTGGCATTATACACAGATAGATGCATATGCATACCACACACCATAGTGAGATAAAAGATTTAATCATTTCCTGCAAATAAAGTAAATAATTCATACACAACTTATAAACATTTTATGCAGTAACTTTAAAGATCGTCACTCTTTAATTAAGTTGAAAAGCATTAATAAGGGACTTTCGAGATAGGAACTCTCGTTAAGGCGGAAACGATCTCCTAAAATGCCAGATAGACTAGACGGATAACTGGATTCCTGATCTATTGAAATAAATATGTATCACTATATAAAACAAACCATTTATGAAATTGAAGTGTACTAATAATTTGTCCTACATGACAGTTATTTAACTAAATTTTAATTGACGAAAAACAATGAACTTGAAGCGCTACAAACTGAGAAATCACCCTTAGCTCAACAGTGATCATTAATTAGTGATTCCCTCTCAATGTATTAAAGTATTGATTGTTTTACGTATAAAAAGAGATCTGTTACTGGAGTGAACACGATTCAAAAGACCATGTTTTTTAAAGCACACTAAGACTATCAGAAAACGTTAATTGTACACAGACATGGAGGTAATTTCATATGTCATCCCATACGAAGTCGGGTGGTATGTTGTTATTCTATGTTTCATCAAATTATTATTCAGTTTTTCGTCTTCTTATTTTTGGCCGGGTTGCACGGAGTGCAAATCCGGGTTATAGTTTGGGGAATGTCATGCGGGCGGCGGCGGCGGGCGGGGAAAAAGGGTATCTATTTTATGAAATCAACTCCTCATACAGTTTTCAACCCAGATCTTTGAAACTTTACAGAATGTTTCTATACATATTGAAAATGTGTACCTGACTTTTTGAAATTATTTCGGAAAGTTTTTTTTTACTTTTCCGGACTTCGGATCTTAGTGTTTTTTAACCAACATATTTAAAGGAGGGTACCTATTTTGTAAAATCAACTACTCCTACAGTTTTCAACCCAGATCTTTTAAACTTTACAGAATGTTTTTATATATATTGAAAATGTGCACCTGACTTTTTGGAATCATTTCGGAATTTTTTTTATACTTTTCCGGACTTGGGAACTTAGTCACTTTTAACGACATATTTAACCCAGATCTTTGAAACTTTACGGAATGTTTCTATATATATTGAAGATGTGCACCTGACTTTTTGGAATTATTTCGGAATTTTTTCTGACTTTTCCGGTCTTGGGAACTTAGTTGTTTTTTATTAACATATTGAAAGGAGGGTAATCAACTCCTCCTACAGTTTTCAACCAAGATCTTTAAAACTTTACAGAATGGTTCTATATATATATTGAAGATGTGCACGTTTTTTATTAACATATTGAAAGGAGGGTAATCAACTCCTCCTACAGTTTTCAACCAAGATCTTTAAAACTTTACAGAATGTTTCTATATATATATTGAAGATGTGCACCTGACGTTTTGGAATTATCATGAATTTTTTTCTTACATTTCAGGACTTTTGAACTTAGTCATTTTTAATTGACATAAAGGAGGGTACCTAATGGAAGTATTGCAGAATTTGTTCCTATTTTTCTGAACTTTGGAAGTCAGTTTTTGTTACTGATATTTTCAAAAGAGGGTACTGTAACTTTGGAATTTAGTCCTCCTACACTTTTCTACCAAGATTCTTGAAATTCAAAAGCATATTCCATACAGCCCATATAGACCCATTTACTTGAAAGGCCCATTAAATAAGGAACCTAACAAACAAAACACCAAAACGCAACCCGGCCATTTGAGTCTTTGACCCATTTTTCTTTCAATAATATTGTAGTAGCGATTATTTTGAAATAGCTTAACGATCTCAAACTTTGCAAACAGTTAGACCACCATCAGAAGTTATATGCAGTGCATTTGAATTTTTCAAAATGGTCACCATTTCCAAGATTGCTGCCAAAATACGACAAAATTTCAATTTTGTCCCATTTAAATGACAATTGATTTCTAGGAAGATTTTTAGACTGGGAATGAGATGGCACATTGTACTGGTTGCCTTGGGTAACATCGACTATTAAATGCAATTGCAAATCTTTTTCATATTACATTATAATTCGGTCCTAAGAGATGCATAATATTTAAGACGTAAAAATAGAATAGATGAGAGGTAAGTGTCATGCATTGTTATGGATTATTCAAATTATTATTTTATTAATTTTAATTCAGGCATCGTGAAGATATGATTTGATCCGTATTTGGGTTTACTTTTATGTTAGGTCTTCCGGATTAGAAAAAAATATTGAAAATATTTTCCCAAAGGGTCAAATTTGAAAACATGATCCTAGTTGACATTTAAATACACCATTTATGATGCTTTACATCCCAGCTCTATTGTTCTAACAGGGGTGTTCTGAGTCGGATCACCCCAGCAATCTCACCCAAGATAGTACTAATGTTTTACTTTTTTATATTTTTTTCAAGGTCAGACTTTGAGAACTGTTCAGTTTTTTGGACTTAGTAAAATTTTATGTTTTACTATCCATAAAACTTTCAAATAGAAAGAATTAAAAACCTTGAAAAATAGCATTTTTCATAGTTGGATTCGACCCATGGTCGTCTCCATTACTAGACTTTTGTCTTACCCATTACGCCACGTACTCGGTTGAATTACCTTGTTAAAAAATCGTATATAAAGAATCGTTGTGGGGCACAATAAATATATATATATATATATATATATATATATATATATATATATATATTATTTTTATAGTATAGAATATTTATTTCATGACATTATAAGCAATGAAATGATTTTAAAGTTTCAATCGCATAATATATTAGCTGGGATGAAAAATGGTTATCACTCTCGGACTTGGTGTATCTTTATTAGCTCACAACCCCGGTCTCCGGTCGTCGGGGTGATCTTTTGGCATTTGTGTCATATTTTCGAATTTCCTCTGGTTTTATGAAACACAATAACAAATGAAGGGATATGGAGTAAATGCAAATGAGTCCCTACAAATACATGGAAAATTCAAGCAATGGAACAACGCTTTTATTGTTGTTCTTCATCTTGAAGTCACCACGAGGCCTTCAACAATGAGCTATGCTCATACCCCATAGTGAGTTCAAGACGGCCCCTAGCACAGGTTGAGCGGAATTCAGAACTAGATGTCGAGCAATGCTACATCCAGTATATGAGTCATGGATTCGGGATCGTCAACAAATATACAATTACCTGGCAAAGTGTTCTTACAACTGCTGTCTTCCGTTACCCGACAAAAAGGCTAATACACACATGTAGAATACAAACACCACAACCACGGGACACTCATCGAGTCAATAGTAAGAAAACTAGGCATAATAAAATCATGAGATATGGGCACAATAATCACAATAATCAGATGGTCAGAGTAAAAATTCATGTAACAAAAAAATAATGCCAAAATTTGAAAGTATAATAGTGCATCCACGGTGAAATTCTTTCAAGAACAAGTACACCATAACTGAAATGTATATAGGTCATACATCTCTCTCACTGGGAATCTCTTTACGGACTCTGCAGGAGAGACAAACTCTAGTGGGTTATGGAGTAAATGCAAATGAGACAAAGTCTTTACAAAAAAAAACATGGAAAGACCAAGCAATGAAACAAACCCATTTTATTTTTTGCACACGAATCACTAATTTTATCCCAAACATTTTATTTTTTACATCTTTATTCTTTATGAGCATTCTGATAAACTTTCATTAAACTTTATCTTTTCCATCACATTCATTCAAAATATAATGTTGCTTATGTTAAACCTTTGACAAATCCAGAGGATCTAGTTTTTCCCGCTAATTTTAATCGTATATAAAAAAAAACATATCATTAACTACTATTTTCTTTTTGCTTAAATAGCTTCATACAAGGATTAATATTCATCTTAAATCCTATTTTTTTTTAAATTTAGGAGCAAACTTCCCTAAGCAAAAGTGTTTGTTCATGATCAATTTTGAAAAAAAAAAACAAAACAAAACAAAACAAAACAAAAAACAAAAAGAAAACAAAACAAAAAAAAAATACATTTAATTAAACTATATTAATCGTACGAAAGCCCATATAGCTCATTTTCGTAAGTAAATAAAATAAAATTTTCGCGAAATAACGCGAAACTTTTTGGTATAAACGCGGTACTTTCGAGATTACCGGCGATAATTTTCCGCGAATAAATGCGAAATCTTCGCAAATAAACGCGATAATTTTCGTGAATTAACGTGAAAAATGTATATTTAAATACAAAAAGTTATCTTTATTATCTTTATTATACCCTTCGTGTGAACCATAACTTGGCGTTCGTCTTCACTGTATTTTTACAGGAATGGTGTATGAAATGAACATAGTTTATCATTGGGAAAGCACCTTTCGACTATCTTCTCTGAAACTTATTGAGCAAATGGAACCAAACTAGAGCGTATGAAGGACCTAAAATTGTCCAAAGTTTTCCGATCCGCTCAAAAACAATATGGGCACCCTGACACCAAGACTGAACACAGTTTAACACTGGGCCTATGGGAAATGGGCTTTACTCTTTCCTCTGAAACTATTGAAAGGAACGTAACCAAGCTTTACAGGAATGATGTACATGTAAGGAAGCACTTTTTCCAAGATTGCCCAAATTGTTCCGATCCACTTAAAACATGCCCGCCAAGGCCGAACATATTTTACCATTAGACCCTATGGAAATAAAACGTGTGAAACTACGGAAGAAGGGTAAACGAATATCAAAGAAACAAACAAAACGGAAAGTGAACACCTCATAAATCAAAGTAGGATTTCACGTCCCTGTACAACTTTTGGAGTTCTTGTTCTGCACATCCCTTGCCTTTCTCATACATATCGAATCGTGATGACCCTGTGGTCTCTGGTCGATTGATCTAATTTGCCTATTTTATACAGTTACTGGGATCGAGTGGGGTCAATAATATACCCTGAAACCGTAAGTTATTTCTTTGGTAACATAGTCTTCAGGATGAATATGAGGGGGTCAATGTTTTGCCGCTGCCATAAAATACATTTCACTGAAACTACTTGCGTGATCGTGTGAGTAATGATTCTATAGGGTAATTTTCGTTCGGTAAATTTCATATTTTTTTTAATATAAGTCCTTCTTAGCGAGAGTATCCGACTCCAACAGCAACTGAAATCACCATTTATGCTGGTGCTGTGTTCTATCGATATTGAATTCATGAGATGAGCATGGGGATATTGTTTTGGAGATACTCCAAAAAGACTCTACGAATCGAGTCAATTACATTTTTGCTCATTATATATAATTAGCAGAACCAATCCAATCATGAATATAGCACGTGAGCACAATTTTTAAGTAGTCTGGGGCTACTCCAAGCAGCGGACTCCATCACATTAAATCAAAGAATGAGCAGCCGACAAAACCTAACCATTGATGGTAAAATCAAAGCTCTGTCCTTAGCTGATTTTGGCTTATCTTTTACATCATATCGGGCATTTGTTCTCTATAAGTTTTTTTAACATATTTGATTTTATGGTCTTCCAAACGTTTAGATTTTATCTGCACTGAAGAGACATAAGTTGTCGAAATGCGCATATCATGCATATGTAGAATTTAAATTTACAGTATCTTCGGTATTTAGTTAATATATTTGAACCCACAAAACTTGTACTGGAAATACTCCAGAGCTATTCTTAATAGCAAATTCATTACTCATAAACTAAAACAAGCCCCGCATTTGCAAAAATGAATGGAAAGGCGAGTGTAGTGTAGATCGACATCTAACAACTAATTCCGCTTAATCCGATGCCTGATGTGCCACAAAGAGATGCCAACGCTCCTTCTTTGAAAATTAAGTAAAATAAATTGCCCCGTTTTCCAACTTTGGAACAGAAACAAAATTTTCATCTTTTGATAGTGTACTGAAACTGTGCAACATTTTATCAAAATCAACAACTGCTTTAAGAGGAGATGCGCTGACGAGGACATACGCTGACAAAGACCATGGGCCACCCTCTCCTTTTTTTGTTTGATAAAGTCATATCATCTCCCAGCAACCAAATTCCTTCATGCACATCTTCATGTGTTTTACTACAACTGAGTAAAGTTTCATTAAAATCCTTTGAGCCGTTTAGAAAGACTTGCCGTGGCAAGGAACATAGACTGCCCTTCGTCTTTTTTTAAAAGGAAAATCCAATTGTCTCCCTTTTTTAATTTTTGACAGCAAAAAAAATCGTTCATGCAGATCTTCGGTTGGTGCTCTGCAATTGTGCAAAGTTCCACCTAAGTCTTTTTAGCTGTTTATGAGGAGTTGTGCTGATAAGAAACATGGACTGCCTGCTCCTCTTTTTGAAAAAAAAATCAAATTATCTCCTTTTCTTAATTTAAGACAAAACCAAATTCATTCATGCACACCTAAAAGTTGCGCTGACAATGAACATGGACGAACATACAGACGGATTGACGGGCGGACAGGGTGCTTCCTACATACCCCCAAACTTAAAGGTATAATAAAGGTAATAATGATTACTTTTTTAATATATATTTTTCGCCTTTATTTGCGTCAATTCGCGAAAGTTTCTAGTTTATTCCCGTTAATATGCGAAACTTTGACGTTTATTTGCGAAAATATCGCGTTATTTTGCGAAAGTATCGCGTTTATTTGCACAAGTATCGCGTTAATTCGCAAAGATTATCGGGTTTATTCACGAAATTATTGCGTTTATTCGCGTAAGTATCGCGTTTATTCGCAAAAATTGTTGCGTTTCTTTGCGAAATTATAACGTATAAGCGAAAGTATTGCGTTAATTCGTGACAGTTTTGCGTGTATTCTCGAAAGTTTCACCTTATTTCGCGACATTTTTTAACCTACAAAAATGAGCTCAATGGGCTTTTGTATAATGGTATTTCTGAGAAAGTCGTGTCTTACAACTTAATCTTTTCTTCACAATAGGCCAAACATATTTGTTTCGAACTTTTAAAGGATATTACTGATAAGTCTGATATGTATTTCTTTATATAGTTAACAATAACAGCTGAATAAGGAATGGAAGGACTGTTCTGTATTGTTCAAATCTTTAACCAATATGTAATGGACCTAAGACCATTGCTCTATCATTGAACCCATGTGAAACATATTTTGATTATAGCATGTAAAGATATGAGAAATATTCAACGCATAAAAAAATAGTGTCGACCAAAAAGAACAGGTCTTTGAATTAAAATATACTGATCATCAAACGAAATGCACTACTAACATGCATTTCTCTGTACATTAAAATTGAAACGGAAATATCCCTTCAAATAATAGTAAGAACATGTTGAAATTTTTACAAAATTTTTTAGTAACCATGTAAGCGAAATTCTGAAAAATATGGAAGATTTTTGAAATCTCTATTTCAATTTCTCAAAACCATTACCTTTTCACCCAAAATTCAAAAATGACACAAAACACTGAAAACACTAACCCTTGTTGCTCCTAACCTTATGATATGGACAGGAATGACTGTTTTTGGTAACTCTGTATAACACATTTGACGATAAGAATAT
>MJUU01066053.1:33864-56039 GCA_002080025.1 Modiolus philippinarum
AGATTTTCCTTCGGGATTAAACTCCAACGAATTTAGTTTTGTTTAAACAAACAGGTTCAACTCATTTGAATTTTTGAATTCGACCAATATTTCTGTCATCGAAACAATTTAACTGAAATCAACGAAATTTTATTCGCAAGAGAATAAATGATTTTACAGTAAGTCTGCAATTGTTTACGCAATTTTATCCACAAATAGAAAGCAATGTCATCAAAGGCTCTAAAAAGTCAGCATACAATAGGACAGGCTGCATTTCACAATATCGAGAACTTGATTACATGGGCAAACATTTCTGAAAAAGGGCAAAAAATGAAATTGGAAACTTTAAACCTAAAAATAACAACAACAAAGCAACAATACAATTCAGAATTATAACAGTAACAGGTTAAAACAACATGACAAAGACAAAACAACATAAAACATATGAAAAATAACGCCACAGAACTATAGAGCTAGAAGTGTAATAAAAATTCCTAGAAAAAAACTGGGGGTATCACCATATGCACTATATACTAATCCTTGGTACATATTACTTTTTCTAACCCCCAATACAATATCACAGTGAAAGTTGAAAAAAAAAATCTTTTAACCCCTCAGAAACAACTCTGTACCAAAAACATCACAGACAAAGAAAAAAACCTGAAATATATATTTGATATTTGATTTAAATGCTGCTGATGAGAGGTTACTCCTTGAAACACGTGTACAGCATAACTAAATTTACTGTTCATTTTTTGAAACTTTGGTATTTTTGTATTATATAACCATTCGCAAAACAAAACAGCACATAAATTAACGCATTGGCAGTTTGAAAACCCAATTGAAACCATTAGTATCTTCAGACTTATTATTGTATAGTGTTAAGGGTAAAAAGTTTTATAGCCTTCAAATAAATTTGTGTACTTCTGATCATCGATTTATCTTGCAATAAGCCTTTTTTTCAAAGTTATGTGAACACATGCCATTTTGCCAGAAGATGATGCATTTATAAGCTGATTTTTAAAAAGACAAAAGTGAGATGATACTTCTACTTGACAGAACAAATGGAGAACTCAGAGAATCTAAAGCATATCTTCGAAGCGACTTTATTATTCCCTAACATGGACAGTAGTACTCAAGCTTTTCCTGCCGATGAAGTGTATGTTTAACAGTTGTTTCGTTCTTTAACAGATATCTACGGAAGCATGGAGGGGGCATGTGAAATTTTATTTTTATTTCATGGCCAGGACATACTAAGTCGTGGCCACAAGTTAGCTATGTCGTTCCCAGGAGATACTATCGCGTTTTATGACATATTAAATCGCGGCCATTGATAGCTATGTCGTTCCCACTAAATGATATCTCGTTCTCACGACTTACTAAGTCGTGGTCACGAAATAGCTATGTCATGGCTACGAGATACTTTCCCGTTCCTACTACATACTTAGTCGTGTCCATGAGATAGCTATGTCGTGGCCACGAAATACTAAATAGTTCCCACGACATACTTTGTCGTGGACAAGATATACTATCTCGTTCCCAAGACATACTAAGTCGTGGCAACGAAATAGCTATGAGTTTCAGCAAAGCTCGTTGTTGAAGGCATTTCGTTGTATAAGTATCTCGTGGCCACGACTTAGTATGTCGTTGGAACGACTTGGTATCTCGTGGCCACGACATAGTATGTTGTGGGAACGAGTTGGTATCTCGTGGCCACGATATAGCTATTTCGTGACCACGGCTTAGTATCTCGTGACCACGACTTAATATGTTAAATTTTGCATCAGTCTTAAAAGAATACACATCAAAGCCCGATATTTGAGAAGAATAAATAAAAAGTCACTGAAACAACGATTATGAGTAAACCACAAAGGGGAAAATGAACTGTACCTGGTTAAAATTTGATACAGAAAAAGGAAAATTCGGTGTTTCCTGAAAATTTCCTATAAATACCATAATTACTGGAAACCATTAATTTCAATAAGATGTACATGTATTGAAATTTCTCGAAGAAACCAAAAGTGATTAGGTGGCTGCAAAAAACTAACAGAAATACTGCAAAACAAAGAGAAAATTATCCTGCAAGACAAAAAAAAAAGATAAAGTTGGACCAAGAAGCATAAGACAACGTAGCCATTGTGATTAGGAGTGTCCATCCACTGATAAAACATAATAAGTGTTTCAAAGATTTGATGTGTAGGATAGATGTTGCGAAGGTGGTCAGTGTAAGAAAAACTTGCAGATATCCAAAAGCAGCAAATACTTTTGCACAGGCTTTGCAGAAAATGTACAATATGGACTAAAATGAAGCATTAATTATGTTTGAATTATTTCGTTAACCATGGACGGATACACAGACACAGACATTTATTGAACAAAGGATACTTTTTGGAATTTGCTTATTAAAAAAGATACTTAAATTGTCATTGAGCTATGAACCATACATCTACATGCGTTAGAAAGAGAAATAATTTACGACGCTAATATAAAAAGAATTTCGTTTCCATGAAAAACTATATTGATTGGGTTTCAAATTCCTACTTTCCTTTGCCGGTACCGTTACAAAGTCATGCTATCATAAATAACCAAAATTATAAATGCTTGTTGTCGATCTGCATTTAAAGCTGTATACCAGAGTTTGTTTATTGTTGGTGTTTCGTACACACAGATAACATATTTTGAAGTCTGATTGTTGATCGAAAGATTAAAAAAATGAAAAAAACATCTGTTTTTTTCCTTTTTTTGTAAAAAGGGGGTATATTGATATTGTGTTTTCATGTATAATACAGAATAAAAATTGATGACAAGATTTCTGAGGAAAGAGTTACCTGTGCAACCAGGTGCAAAGGGAATTACGGATGCATCATATAAATCTTTGGGAGGATTTGGTATCAAAGAATTACAGTTGGTTAGATATGCACGTGATCGAACTTTTGATATGTGTGGTAAAATAGTAAGTGTGGCACCAACACGCAAAGAAATTCAACTATGTTTATCAGTTACTGAAGTCCACTGTCAAATATACAAGTTGTTTGAAATTATTAAAGACCATATGTGTTATGTAATATGATATATTACAACAGGATCTGTAAGTCTAGTCACATGACCTCCGAGAATGTACGTGAAACGCTGTTAACATTTGCCTATAAAGTACTAGGAGAAATTGTAAGATGTTTGGTTCACAGTTCAAATTAAGCGTGGAATTCCTTTTTCTGTACAAGAATATTTTATCCTTCAAGAATTACACACTTTATAACCTTAAACGTGACTGAAATTAAACAAAATTACAAATTTTCTCAATAACGTCAAGTGAGCAAGTCGGATAACGGTCTTAGGGCATTATAGATCAGAATTCTGGGCTTTGAAAGTGAAAGAATAACAATACCTACAGACCTCAAATAAAAGCACGATTTTTGCTTAATGGTATGCTTATTTCATGGAAATCTGGGAAAGTTTGTCTTGAGTACACTCATTTTATATCGTTTTTTATCAAATCACAAGCAGTCTCTCTTTAACTCAACAGATATTAGGGCATCCAATTTCATAAAATGTCCTGCATTATGTATTGCAAGCACTGAAAACTTGTAATACTGGTACTATACTTATTTTTGATTATGGTTTTAGTGTTTAACTTTATTCAGTTTTGTTGGACTAAAACATCGGCAGTAGAAAAAGATTACAAAAATCAAAGTCCAGAGACAAGGCAGAAGTAAAGAGCACCAAAAGACGGAGGACAAAGGATGCTTCACAACCACAAAACGAAAACAGTACAAATACAACATTAAAAACTAAAGCACTAACACTGTGAACTCTGAAAAAGAGTTCTGGAAGGGTAAGCATGTCCGGCTTTGTATACAGCACCCGCCACACTGTCAGTGGGTCAAGTCGGAATCGGTAATGTCAAATCCGGAAAGACGTGAATCTAGCTGAAAATGTTAGTTTTCATTTGTGACACCGACATTTCATATCTATCTATGATGTCATGGTGACGGCCAGAGAATTTCTGAAGGGACGAAAGTAACAACGGTTGAACATTGCCCTGACTAAGCAGTTTTTGTTCCGGTGCTTTTGCTCTTTCCACAAAGTCACTGTATGAACTACAAACTCTACAGTAACAAATTAATTGTAATATATACACCCCATATTGCTGCTGAGAAAAGGAAGTTCACAATTGGGAAGTCAAAATCATCACGTTTGTCATATTACCTTTATTTCAGACGTCCATGTTCGTCAATGTATAACAAAAGGTCGAGGTATGAAGCAGAATTGGGTGTATCAGTTGTCTTCTTAATTGCAAGTTCACTAGGGTAGATTCGATGTAAATATTCTTTAAATATTGGGTTATTAAGAGAAAATACATTGTCTATATATCTGAAGCTGAAATTAAAATTCTGGGCCCGTCGTTTTTATTTCTGTTGTATTAACCCTTGTAAAAACTTTGCTTCATACGAACTAGAGGCTCACCTGAGCCTGTATCGCTCACCTGGTTAACATGTGCCCATTTTAGAGGTGTGTATATTAAGTGTATGTTTAAAGGAAATCTTCATTCCAAACAGTAGTCATGGAACAATCCAAATTAAAACAGTGTTTGAAGGACCTTCTATACATCATTCATACAAAGTTTGGTTAGAATTGGCTTCTAAAGCAGTTTCAAAAAAGACGGTTAAAATGCAATTTCCCATAGACTTCAATGCAAAACTATGTGCCACCAATGCCGCAATGTTATTGCCACCACTGCCACCCCATCATTACGAAATGAGGAATTTTTGTAGAGAACCTTTGAGTCATCATTCCTATAAAGTTTCAAAACATTTGGCCTTGTAGTATCAGAGAAGATATTTGAAAATCGGCCAATTAGAAAAAAGAATTGCTTCTGGCAGCCATGTTATTTGACCAATCAGCAAGAAATGAGGAAACTTTGTAAAGGACCTTCCATACATCATCCATGCAAAGTTTGGTTGGAATTGGTTCAGTGGTTTCAGATGAGAAGATTAAAATGTGAAATGTTAACGATGGACAACGGACACCAAGTGATGGCAATAGCTCACATGGCTTTCAGTCAGGTGAGCTAAAAAGTGAAACGAAAATTTTGTGTAAGCATATTACATTAAATACAAAATGTGTCTCTCCCCCAAAATGTGGTAACAAATGGCCTTGTACAGGATTTTCAGAATTCTGTTATTAAATTTTTGTCAAATTTTCTGTTTTTTAGTAATGGTGGAAGTCATGTTTGGTATTGGTTGGGGTGATGAACCATAATTCTTAAAGGGAATCACAAATGTATTGTTTGTACAAAGTTTGGTAGCAATTGGCCCAATACAGGATTTTTCTGAATTTTTTGTCAAATTTTCTGTTTTCAGTATTGGTGGCAACCATGTTTGGTGGCAGTTGGGGTCACAAACCATAAGTCTTAAAGGGAATCATAAATATATCATGTACCCAAAATTTTGTAGCAAATGGTACTTTACATGATTTTTACATTTTTTTTTATTGAATTTTTCGTCCAATTTTCTGTTTTTAGTAATCATGGAAGCCATGTTTGATATTGGTTGCGGTCAACAACAATTCTTAAAGGGAATCACAAATATATTCTTTTCCTAAAGTTTGAAAGGAACTGCTCCTTGACAGGATTTTTCAGAAAGTTTTTATTGAATTTTTTTGTCAAATTTTCTATTGTTAGTAATGGTGGTGACCATATTTGATGGTGGTTGGAGTCATCAACCATACTTCTTTAAGGAAATCATAAATACATCATTTACCCAAAGTTTCGTAGTAAATGGCCTTATAGAGAATCTTTCAAAATCTTTTTTATCGAATTTTTTCTGAATTTTTTTTATTTTTAGTAACAGTGGCAGCCATGTTTGATATTGGTTGGGGTCATCAACCATAATTCTTAAAGGGAATCACAAATGTATCCTTTACCCAAATTTTAGTAGCAGTTGGCCTTTTACCAGATTTTTTCTTGAATTTTTTGTAAAATTTTCTACTTTTATGTAACTGTGGCCATCTTGGATTCCGGATCGGCCAAAAAAAAAACAACAACTTTGTAGAGGACCATCCAAGGAACATTTCTGCAATGAAACATTTTCATTGGCTTCTATGGTTTCTGAGAAGACCTTTGAAAATATTCCCCATAGGGTCCAATGTTAAACTATCTTCCCCGATGGCGGCCGTCTTGGATTTCGGATCGGTAATAAAAACAATAATTTTGTAGATGACCATCCAAGGAACATTTCTGCAATGAAACATTTTCATTGCCTTCTATTGTTTCTGAGAAGAAGACCTTTGAAAACATTCCCCATAGGGTCCAATGTTAAACTATGTTCCTCGGTGGCAGCCATCCTGGATTTCGGATCGACCAAAAAAAAACAATAACTTTGTAGGAGAGCAGCCAAGGAACATTTCTGCAATGAAACATTTTCATTGGCTTCTATGATTTCTGAGAAGAAGACCTCTGAAAATATTCCCCATAGGGTCCAATGTTAAACTATGTTGCTCGGTGGCGGCCATCTTGGATTTCGGATTGACCAAAAAAACAACAACTTTGTAGAGGACCATCCAAGGAACATTTCTGCAAGGAAACATTTTCATTGCCTTCTATGGTTTCTGAGAAGAAGACTTTGAAAATATTCCCCATAGGGTCCAATGTTAAACTATGTTCCTCGGTGGCGGCCATCTTGGATTTCGGATCGGCAAAAAAAACAAAAACTTTGTAGAGGACCATCCTAGGAACATTTCTGCAAAGTTATGAATCAATTGGTCCCATGGTTTCTGACAAGAAGATCTTTGAATTCAGCCAATCAGAACACATTATTGGCCCTGGCAGCCATATTGAATTTCCGATCGGCACGAAAAACAATAATTTTGTAGAGGACCATCCAAGGAACTTTCCTGCCAAGTTTGCTTCCAGTCTGCCAAATGGTTTCAGAGAAGAAGCCTGAAATGTGAAAAAGCTAACGCCGACGGACGACGACGGACGACGGACNAATTGGGTGTATCAGTTGTCTTCTTAATTGCAAGTTCACTAGGGTAGATTCGATGTAAATATTCTTTAAATATTGGGTTATTAAGAGAAAATACATTGTCTATATATCTGAAGCTGAAATTAAAAGTCTGGGCCCGTCGTTTTTATTTCTGTTGTATTAACCCTTGTAATAACTTTGCTTCATACGAAAAAAGGAAAATCTATATCAAAATCGCCTCTTTTGTCGTAAATATTAATACTGAGATGCAAAATTTTCATCAAATTCCAGATGTTAGTCCAATAAGATGTACATCTAGATCTAGCAGTTTCTGCCGTTTTCTCTATAATAAAAATCGGTGAACATTAATTGGTATATCGCCAATTCAAAATTAGCAAGTAGTCTTAATAGTGCCCACATCCCATTATTTTATTGCAATCGACTCGAAAAAAGCACTGTATTTAAAATCAGTTTCCTCTCCGAAACAATTGGGCAACAGTTATTCTTAGGTGGTTCCTAGTATAGAAATCACGTCCATACCACATCCAAGATAGACACTAGCAGGGAGCATAGTTTAACATTGGACATTATGGGAAGGCTCGTTGGACTTTCTTGAAGGCCCCAGGCATGATGACTTCAAGATCAATTACAACGATAAAAGCGTTTTAAAATCGTTTGGTTTTACTCTATTTCTGTAGAGACTTTGCATCCTGAATATTCACTTCATATTCTTTAATTGTTAGTCCACAACTACAGTTTTTCTCTCCTGCAAAGTGGAGTTCGTAATTTTAAATCATCTTTGAATAATAATTCTCTCATACCAGTATTTTCATTTTAATTTTGTATTCTTATTGAAACATAATAATTCCATCTTTTCTCATCAACAAAATTGATTCTGCTGTAAAGTGAATAGTGTTCACTGTAATTTGCATAGCTAGTTTAAAGTTGTCACTTAGAAACAATGATGTCAGAACATTCTGAGTTATCATCATATTTATTTTCCAATAAGAAAGCACGAAAAAAGTTTGGGAAAAATATTCACACTGCCAGTCAATAGTCTGAGAAACTATAGACCGGTAAATAGTTACAAAATTGGAAAGGATGAAAAATAATAATTTTATTTGAAAAAATTTAGCAGTAATGTTCATATACTGAGGTATGATAAATAAGTTTATGAATTCGTTCCACTGATATAAACACGACTACTATAGACACATATTCAACAGTTAGAAAGCAAAAGAGGAGTAATTGCAGTATAACCGATTATACCGATTGTCGGTCAGTAAACCGTTACCAATTCATATGATATATAATCGAACGGCATTTGTAGGATTGGGCACCACTATATTCGATCATTTACGTTTTGAATAGGCGACCTAAGAATCAATGTATGCCGAGTTTAATCAAAAAGGTATGTGGGCAAACTTTCTTACAATAAGAAATAAAGTTGAAATTCATTACTGACCGAGAAACACTTGATGCAATATTACTATAAACCTTTACAGTTCAAGATAAAAAAGGTTGTCTCTTGTTGAATTTTCTTAGATGGTTAACAAATCTGGTTTATAAAATATGATAACTCTGGATCTTGTTTCATAATAGTATTGTGTTAATCAGTTGTGCGCATGTGCAGGAAATAAATTACAAGTAACTTCGGTATTTTGTTGTTCATTACCACTTGCTCGATACCTCAGCTGGTGGACTGTTAGTTCCCGAGGGTATTCGCCAACCCAGTAGTCAGTGCTTCGCTGCTGACCCAAAAACCAACTTAATTGGAACTTGCAGTATTCAAATTTTTCAAAATGTTCTTTAAAACAAAGGTGTATGTCCCTCATGCATAGCTTTGTCCTTAGCTGAATTTTGGCTTTTCTATTTAGATCTTTTTTGGTTATTTGATCTCTATCAACCTTCACACGTTTTTCGGTTAATGGACTTCCAAATGCTTTGGGTTGATCTGCACTGATGAGACATAAGTTGTCGCAATGCGCATATAAAGAAAATAAATGAACAGTAACTTCGGTATTTTGTTGTTTATTAAAACTGGGCCGATGCCTCTGCTGGTGGACTGTTGGTCCCCGAGGGTATTCATCAACCCAGTAGTCAGTGCTTCGCTGCACACCCGAAAACCGACCCTATTGAAACTTGCAGTATATAAATTTTACAAAATTTCTTTTAAAACTAAGGGTCGTGTAACTAGTGGGGATGCGCACCGAATGGGTATCACCTCGGTGTGACACCACAACATTTGCTATCATCTCGGTGCTACACCACACCATCGCGTTGTGCATCCACACCACTATTGGTGCGGTTAAACACTTTAACATTAAATTCTCTCAATTGATAAACAAGGGACCCTGGGGGTATTTGGGGGTTCCAGTGGGGGGTGTAATAGACCTTTTTAGAAAAAAAAATTTTGAGGGTCCAGGTGGGGATTTTGGAAGAACAATTTGAGACTTGACATATAATTAAATAATTTTGTATATTTTTTTTTATATTTTTGATACATTTTAATTATTATTAATATTTTTTTTTATATGTTTTTATTTTTTAAGGATTTTGGGGTTGACGATTGGGAAACAACACCAACTTATGCATTAACAGAATATGATGAAAAAACAAGTCAGCATGTAATATTATGCTGTTTTCATGTATTTTATCAAGATTTTAAAAGTCTCGTTTCCAAGGGGTACCATGGCATTTTGGGTTGAAAGGGGGAAAGTAACAGAATGGTCATATTACACTATAAAAGAAATAAAAGATACAACAGGACACACCTACAATGGCTGAAAATCATAATCACATGCCACAATCTGCAAGGGAACTACACAGAAAGAAACAAAAACAAACGTAAACAACGATAGGATTTCGGGACAGCCGGACTTGGTACCGGCACTAGCAAAAACCAGCGGTAGGGTTAAACAGGTTAAGGGGTACCCGAACCTCCCCTTTATCTATCCCGTTTCCCTATAGTTTAGTAAAGATATTAATAAAACCCAATACAGGTAGACTACTAACTCCATGACCACAATCTTGAAAGGAAAGAATATGACAATACGTTATTTTGAAAGATGGATCAAAGGGTGCTCGCCTCTAATCTGCCGGCTAGGTAAAGGAGCCTAGTTTGCCATTAAAACACTGTCGCATTACAGAAGAAAAATTAAACTCAAAACTTCCCGCAGGATTAGGTCAAGAATCATCTTATATTTGAGTAGACATCGAGAGTGAAATTTTCAGGTCACTAGTTCTCAAAGCTAATTTAACGGATGGAAGCAGAGTATCTTGTCAATATCCCCTATTACGTAAAGAATGTAAGTTCCGTCCAAGCTTTTCTTGATTCTAATCAGTTTCTGTCATATTTTAACAACATTACCGTAAAAACGAGGATCAGAAATGTTCTTAGTACAAATGTAGTAAGAAGCTGTTTGCGAGTAACGCCATATTTAAATATTAATATTAATGTCTGTTATAAAACTTTTTAAAGGTATTCAACAACTTATGAGATCTGTAACCCTGTTGTAAACGTTTAGCTGTGATAGTAAAGTTACGTTCATTAAAATCGTCAAGAGTAGAACAAACACATGCGAATCGTACTAGTTGAGAAATGTATACCCCGTATGATGGAGCTTGACGGATGTCGTCGTCAAGAAAAGGGAAATTAGTTATAGTGAAATCAAAATCGCCCCTTTTATCCTATTTTTTAGTTTTTATTTTACCAGGGTCAATAATGATAGTTGGATCCAGAAAAGGGCAGTATTTGAAATCATTGTTAGCTTTATTTAACTTCAGTTGTTTTGAGTAAATAATGTCTACATAATCTAAAAACTGGGGGTTGTCAATAGTAAGGATATCGTCAATATACCTGCTGCTATCATTGAAAATAGGAATAAGATTATCACTGTTTTGTATGGTTTCAAGTGTTTTCATGAAGTCTCTGTCGTTACAAAACAGAAAAAATTCTGCAATGAGAGGTGCGCAATTTGTACCCAAGGGAATACCTATGACCTGTTGATAAACAGTGTTGCCAAAACGAACAAAAATGTTGCCCAGAAATAGATTGAGTGCATTTATCATATCATCAAATGTCCAGGAACAATAATTATTGTATATATTATAAGAGAAGAATCCTTGCTTTTTGCATGTTTTGTTAGAGCAAATGAACTGTAGACCGAAGATTTAAAGACCATTTGATAAGTTGTCTCGATTTTGATTTAATCAACATATGTGGAAGGATAGTATAAAGTGCGGAAAAATCATTACTGTCGATGGATGAGACTGGTCTTTGAATAGATTATAGTTCTTCTGAAACTTCAATTGAACTTTTTAAACTTCAAAAGTAATTTACACCAGAGTTTTTTCTCACAGTATTTAATAACCAATTCCTTATACAAGTAAGTGAACTAGTTAAATGGATGGATAAATTAGTAGTAGAACACTTACTACATGCCGAAATAAAATTATGTTTGTAGCGAATTTTATGAAGCTTGGGAATCCAGTACATGGTAGCCAAGGTGTTATCTTTTAGTGGAACTTAAAGCATTTCTGTATCCTTATAATGTTGGGTTTTTCGTCCCAATGGGTACGTCTGAAAATTGTTGACTTGTCAAGTTCGTATTGTTGGACATCGATATATTTCTTTCAAACGATAAAAACATGTAATATAGCAATTTTATGCTAGTTTCATATGAATTATTNATTAATCATATCATCAAATGTCCAGGAACAATAATTGTTGTATATATTATAAGAGAAGAATCCTTGCTTTTTGCATGTTTTGTTAGAGCAAATGAACTGTAGACCGAAGATTTAAAGACCATTTGATAAGTTGTCTCGACCTTGATCTGAAAATTGTTGACTTGTCAAGTTCGTATTGTTGGACATCGATATATTTCTTTCAAACGATAAAAACATGTAATATAGCAATTTTATGCTAGTTTCATATGAATTATTAAAAAGTTTTTCTTAGTCAACCTGGTACCCAAAGGGGAATAAGGTGATTTTAGATTGCTTTTGGTGAAAACCTCTAAAGTAAGAAATTACACTTTTTCTTACATAAAACATTCCAATGTGTTATTTTATGCTGCATGGATGTCCTTTCTTGAGTTTTTGAGTAGGCTGGCATCCTTGGGATATCAAGGAATTGAAGGGTGACGGTGGTAAAAAAACACCCAGGTTAAAGATAGTATATTATTATTTGAAGCATGTCAGAAACTTATGTAATGCTGCTGACATGTATTTTATTTTGTTTTTTAATAGGCTGGTGCCCCCTAGAGTCTACCTCAGTCGTCAATTTCACGATGAGGGTCAAGGAATGAGGCCGATGTGGAATTTTCAGCGGTTTCCTTAATTTCAAGCTCTTTTTGATAGATCATATGAAAAAAATCACCTAAACGAGGGTTTTTTTCATTACAAAATATCTTTATAACGGAAACTAAAATTGAAGGATTGGGCCAGTTTTTTCATCTTTATTTTGAAGAAGTCCTTCGATGAATCCAGCCTCATGAGAGTGGAGAAACAGATCAGCTAGGAGAGGTGCACAGTTTGTGCAAATAAGAATGTCGATAGTATGTTGACGAACAAGTCCTCCAAACTGGAGAAATCTATTGTCGATCAGAAAAGTCTAACATTTTAATCACTTTATCCTCTGCATATTTTTCTCCAATTCGGAGTAATTTCTCACAAAGTAGGCTTGTTCTCTACCTAAAACAATGTACCTACAAAATGTAAATCTTCGTTCACCGTTCTTACGTGAGAAACATCTATGAATTGAACCTTTCAGTCGAGATTGAAGTTGTTCATGAGGAATAGTAGTGTAGAGTGTGAAGAAGTCGAAAGTTTTAATGCTGTTACAGTGTGATAATAATCTAGAGTTTTTCAAAATCCACATTTCATTTACACTGCTTCCTAAAAAGCAAGTATCACAGTATTTTTGTAGACCCTCTTAAACAGCTGTCAAGATGGGGGTTATCATTAGATGTAGGCTTTGTAGGACATTTGGCGGATCCAGTGATGTAGCGTTCTTTGAATTGGTATTTATGTAATTTTGGTACCCAGTACAAAGAGAGGATATCTGTGTCTTCGTCCGTGGTGGAAATCCCGAAGGAAACAAAACAGATTTATGGTTCTATAATATCTCCTCCTTCGACAGAAAAGTAGCTGTGTAAGTTGAATTGCCTTTGGAATTATCAATGCCTAGTTCTTTCTTTTAACAATTTTCGTAATGATTTTTGCAAAAAAAAGATATTATTTGGGGCCTTATCGGCAGAAATAATGACATATTTGTCATGAATGGAGGACAAATAACTGTCAACATCAGCATTTTTGAAAATTGATGACGCTTTAGTTCTCATTGACCATCGTAGCTTATTGATTCGTTTAAGAATTATTGATTGATTGATTGATTGATTGAATATTGTTTAACGTCTACTCAGCAATATTTCAGCTATATCAAGACGAGAACAAGTTTGTTAATAAATAAATCTTTGGGGTATGGAAAGGGCCATGGGNTTAAGAATTATTGACCTCACAGCCTTAATCCACTCCAAAAGGGAATCAAGGTCTTCATTTTGTTCACGCTTAATCCATTTTCTAGCTTAATCCTCTACAGCATCCACAAGAAGTTTGAAATTTTGTTCCCAGTTGATGGAACGTGGTTCACGGAATTGAGGCCCTTTTGCAATAACAGGACATTACGGAGGGATTTATTTTCAATGATGATCAAATCTGCCGTTATGACGTGACCACATGGACTATATCTGTATGGTGAATCATTACTTACTGCAGTCAAAGATGGCCTCAAGATATAAAGTGATAAAGTATACTCAACAAGCGGAGTGAATCAGATGTGGATTCTCAAAAACTCAAAAGACTTATTAGAATATCTATCTTCAATTGAACTCAACCACTGCATAGGTGTCAAAACATTTGCTTTTTCTACTCTCTATACTACTCTTCCACACGATAAGCTTCAGTCAGTACTTAGGGATGTAATACAACAGTCTTTTTGTACTAAAAAGGGTGAAAGAAGATATTCACATTTAGTGATAGGTAAATATGGGGCATATTTTGTTAAGCATCACACTGATTCACACAAAAAGTATACAGAGGAAGATGTCATTGTAATGCTGGAATTCTTGATTGATAACATATTTGTAGAATTTGGAGGACAATTTTTTCAGCAGACAATAGGGATACCTATGGGGACTAATTGTGCGCCACTTTTAACAGATTTGTTTCTTTATTTGTATGAAGCAAGGTTCATACAGGGGCTAGTTCAGAAATAAGACAATAAGCTAGCCAAATCCTTTAATTTCAGTTTCCGTTATATAGATGATATTCTTTCATTGAAAAATCCTCAGTTAAAGGATAACCTTCATCTTATATAGCCAAATGAAGTCGAAATTAAAGAGACCACTGATAAACCATCATCAGCATCATACCTGTACCTATACCTCTACATTGACAACTCTGGACGTCTGAAAACAAAACTTTACGACAAACGTGATGATTTCGACTTTCCAAACGTTTTTGAGCAGTAATATTCCCACTTCTCCGGCATAGGGCGTGTACATTTCACAACTCATTTGCTATTGCCGTGCCTGTAGTTTGTACAGCGATTTTGTCAACAGAGCGAAAATACTGTCTCAAAAACGTATACATCAGCGGTATGTTCATTCACTGTTGCAATTGTCGCCACGATTTGACAGACCATTACAATGTTTCTGTTTCACAAATGAGAACAGATATCTTTGGGTATATCCAGAGATTGTTACCGTACTGACTAACACCGACTGTGACAAAACCGGAATTTTCACTGGCAGTGTGACGGGTGCCACGCGTGGAGCAGATC
Source organism: Modiolus philippinarum (assembly GCA_002080025.1). Lineage (NCBI taxonomy): Eukaryota > Metazoa > Mollusca > Bivalvia > Mytilida > Modiolidae > Modiolus > Modiolus philippinarum. The sequence continues at coordinate 48,652 of MJUU01066053.1, forward strand.
ATGCTTACCCTTCCGGAGCACCTGATGATACCTCAGTTTTTATAGGGGTTAACACTGCTAGTGCTTTAGTTTTGTGACGTTCTTGTTCTTTTTTGTTTATTTGTTTTGTCTTTGTCATATTGTCTCAATTCGTGTTGCTGTAAATTGCCGTGATATTGGATTTATGATTTTAGAATTTCCCCTTTCCTCGTTCTTGCTTCGGTATTCGTTTGCCGATGTATCAGAACATGGACAATCGGCTGGTTTAGATTTGAGGTCGTCAGTGGTAAGGTTTTGCAATAAACGTTTATGGTTGAAAATTTTAGACGCAATTGGTGAAATTTAGGTGTACGAAATAATTAGAACTGATGTGTGTTTGAAATATGGGGGTATTTTGTTTGGTATAGTCTGAAGGTCCGATACTCGGAAGGTCCGATAGTCCGAAAGCCCGATAGTCCGGAGGTCTGATAGTCCGAAAGAGTCACATATCGGTTTTGCAGTCATGTGGTACGCGATGTCTGTTCGTCCTCCTCTACTAAATGCTCCAAAATTTTTCATTAAAACATCTTTCTCTCTCAAACCACTGGATCAGTAACAAACATGGTAACAACAGTTCCCGGTTAGTCCTTCAAAATTTGTCCGTCAAATGTCAACACCACATCAATATCTAAAGTTGGCGCAATTGATAGTGGTCATATTTGTCAGTACGAAATGAATATTTGTAAAAGACCTTCCACACATGATTCCTTGAAATGTTTAGCTTCAGGGGAATTTGCAAAATATGTTTTCTCACGGAGGGTCAATGTTTAACTATGCTGCGGGCTGACAGTTATCATTTTTATGGAGTGGAACGGACTGAGCAATCTTTGCAAAATTCAAATATTCTAATTTTCGACTTTAAAAATTTCGACATTTCAACTTTAACTTAAAATAACGACTTTTTTCAAACTCAAAATTTCGGATTCTTCATTTTCGAATTTCGACCTTTCAAAACCCAAGATTTGACTTTTAAAAAGTCGAAATTACGACTTTTGAATAACTCAAAATTGTGACAATTATAAACTCAAAATTTGTCCTCAAAAGTAAATAAAATGTTTAATTTGAGCTTGATCAATTTCGAATATCTAAACTTTAAAAACTCAATTTTTCGACTTTGTTTTAAGGGTCGAAATTCTAGAATTCTAATCAGTTTAAAATTTAGTTTAAAAAATTAAAGTAAAAATTTAGAGTTTTCAAAAGTTTAAATTTAAGGTAGTAGACCTGAGGTAAGAGGAGATAACTCCTTTTTATATAAAAATTACTTGTCGTGTTTGGTATGAATAAAAATCAAGATTTATAATATTTTTTCGTAAAAAAAAATCAAATATCCATCATGAAAATCTTTTTATGAAACACTCCATAATGCCTGCATTAAAATTTCCAGAAAAGAATCTAAAAATACTAGAATGAATGAAAGTCAGATATTAGGCAAGGGAGGTAATTCTTTAACTGGACGTTCAGTGTCAAGGAAAATTATGCTTTTTTATGCATGACCAATGAAGACCCAATGAAGACATGGATGTAGCGTTGCTCGACAATTAGCAAAGAATTCCGCTCAAACCGGTGCTAGGGGTCGTCTTGAACTTACTATGAGGTATGAGCAAAGCTCATTGTTGAAGGCCTCATGGTGACTTCAAGATGAAGAACAACAATGAAAGCGTTATTCCTTTGCTTGTTTTTTACTATGTATTTGTAGAGACTTTATCTCGTGTGCATTTACGCCATATCCTTTCATTCACCATTTATGATATTTATTATCTGGTTTTTACTTTTACAAGTTTCTAAGAAGCAGTTTAGCAATTTTGGGATAATTAATGCTGTTTCTTATTAATATACAGTACATTAGTATACACCTTATAGTGACTTCCTAACAGAATTTAAGACTTCTAAGACAGGGGTGTTTCTATGAACTGTATATGAAAAATCTTACGGTGAAACTTTTCAAAATTTTTTCTTGAAGTATATTAGCACATAATTGTTTTATACTGCGAATTTAAAGAAAATTGAATTTGTGGAAAATTTTAGGGTTACCCCGGGTCTCCTACCTTCAAAAATCGAAATTTTTAGTTTAACAACTGTTACAGTCGAAAATACATGTTTAAAAAGTCGAAATTTTGAGTTTGAATTTTTTTTTCTTTATATCTAGTACTTTTTTTTTCGTGCGAATTTTACCACCTATTAATCGTACTCAGTGAATCAATGTTATCTAAGAATGACGTGACAAACTAAATTATCCTTGTGGAACGGGTGCATTAATACTTCATTATCCCTCTTCCAATTAGCACACAAAACCACACAAAACCGCGTTCGCTGTATTTTAGTAAACTCGCCTGCTATCTTTCTGTTGCCATCACAATTTGCGCTTTTCATGTAGCCCTTTTATAGCATAAAATGCGAATGTATTTTAGACAAAATGTCTACATTTTTTCCTAATTTGATTTACATGTCTGATTTTTGGACTATCGGATCTTCGGACTATTGGACATTCTGACTATCGGCCCTTTGGACTATCGGTGTGTGACCATTAACCTAGCCAATACCTTGCATCATAAAAATGTAAAAGGTTGATAGCATCCAAACCCTTATTAGCGAATTGGATTGGTAGAAATGAACTGCGTTCTTCTCTATTGGTGTGTTCTTTAACAGGGTTGAATAACTTATGATAATCAATATCAAGTATAACAGTCTAATACATTCAAAATCTGAAGGATATATCAGCAGATATGCCAATTAATTGTTCTAAGGGATATATAAGTTGTCTTAAAAAATTGCGTAGAAAAACAAGGAGTGTTTAATGTGACTCTGAATACCGAAAATTTTACCCCTACCCCATCAAATTTTCCCTCTCAATTTTTTTCTCTATGTTCGCATAAAAATAATCAGAACACGCAAAATGTGTGTTGTATATGACAAAGTTGCATGAATTACTTTTTTATGATTTGCTATCTGAACAGCCATTTGTCGACTTAAACTTAATATTTATCCCAAAATTAATGAAAAATGGGAATTTTCAACATTTCAGATTTGTACAAAGTCCATTGTTAAATCGTTTAATATGTCAAATCCGGAGGATACATCTGCAGATTTGCCAGCAAACTGAACTAAGCGATATATTAGTTGTCTTAAAGCATTATTTAGAAAAACAGGGAGTGTTTAATGTGACTCTGAATACCGAAAATATTACCCCTACCCCAACAAATTTTCCATAAAATTGTAAATCTTTTTGTCTATGTTCGCTTAAAATTAACTCAAACACGCAAAATATGTGACGATATTGCATGAATTACATCCCGATTTGATATTTTAACAGCCATTTGTTGACTTACACTCAACATTTTGCCCGAAATTGAGGAAAAATGGGAATTTTCAACATTTTAGATTGGTCAAATTTCACTGTTAACCCGTTATATATAGCAAGTCTGGAGGATATATTTGCAGATATGCCAGTGATATATTAGTTGTCTGGAAACAGTGTTTAGAAAATCAAGAAGAGGAGTATTTAATGTGACTCTGAATACCGAAAATCTTACTTCTACCCCAACAAATTTTCCCTAAAATTGTCAATTGTATGTCTTTGTTCGCATAAAAATAAGCAGAACACGAATAATGTGTCTTATATATGACAATGTTGCATGAATAACATCAGGATTTGGTATTTTAACAGCCATTTGTTGACTTAAGCTCAATATTATGCCCGTAATTTGATGAAAAATGGGGATTTTCTGTATTTCGAATATGTCAAACGTTCACTGTTCAGTCGTTATATCTGTCAAATCTGGAGGATATGTCGGCAGATATGCCATTTAATTGTTCTGTGCGATACATTAGTTATCTTAAAACAATGTTTAGAAAAGCAAAGAGTGTTTAATGTGACTCTAAATACCTAATATCTTACCCCTTCCCCAACAAATTCACCCTAAGGTAGTCATTTTTTTCTATATTCGCATAAAAATAACCAAAACCCTCAAAGTCTGCATTGGATATAGAAGTGTTGCATTGATCTTATCATGATTTGTCATTTTAAGTCCCATTTTTCAGATTAAACTCAATATTTGGTACAAAATTGATGAAAAATCGGAATTTTCAGCATTTCAGATTTGTCCAAAATTCACTGTTAAATAGTTTTATGTGGCAAATGTGGAGGATTTATCTGCAGGTATGCCAATTTATTGTTCTTGGGGATATATAAGTTATCTTAAAACAATGTGTAGAAAAATCAGGGATGTTCAATGTAACTTTAAATACCAAAAATTGCACCCCTATCCCAAGAAAATGATGCTAAAAATGCCAAAAATATGTCTGTCTGTACATATATATGAAAAAAACATATTAATATTTTTACTTTCATTTAAAAAATGCATTTGATATATCGCAATATGCAATTTTAACGCAGAAAATATGGGTAAAATTGAATATGTTGGGCGATTTTTGTGAAAAATGGGAATTTTCAGCATTTCGGAATGTTACAAAATTCAAAGTTTAATTGTTGTAAATCTGCCCATAAACCACGCGCATGATCTTATTTGTTATATATGGGGGGGGGGGTTTCTGGGGTAATATGTTTGCAATTTATGTGAGTTTAGTCAGTCTAAAATGTTCAAAAGCATACTTTCTAATAGCTTAGATATAGTGAAACAATATTTTATCAACATTTTTACGTTAGATACCAAATTCGTGAAGTTTTTACATCTCTAAGTCAAAACGGCAATAATTCTGAAAAACGGAAAATTCCCATTTTTCATAAAACTTCGAGTAGAAGGGCCAAAAAAAGGGCCCCTTAAAACGTTTGAATCTACTTAAATGAGCTTCTGCTTGACAGCTTTAGTAAAATACACACAATAATTTGCATAAGACATTATCTTTTTATCATTCAGAGCCTGAATAATTTTAATTTTCTCTTAATTTTAAGGGGGAGGGGTGCTAATTTTGGCATTTTTGATCCCATAATAAGTCTGACGCTAGATTTTTTCGCGTAATTTGTTGCTTACATATCATAAATCATTATTGCATTGGCAATTATTAGATATATATTTAAGTTTATACGATCCAGAAGTAAGAAAGACGAAATTGTAAAAATATATAAAATTCCGAAAATTTCCATTTTTTAAACATTTTATACCGAAAATAAAAATTTTAAGGACTTTAATGGTCTTAATTTTCAACATTGTATCACAACTGATAAATTAGGCATAAAAACTAGATCAAATGATGAGATTTTTTTATACGAAAGGAATTGAAAGCTTAAAAATCGTCATTTTCGCTATTTTTGGCATCCCAATATTGTGTAAAAATAGCTTAATGTGCCTAAACTTGCATTGTTGTTCATTGTTAAGTGTATTAAATAAGCTTCAATTTGATACCAAATTTCAGTACATCTAACTTATCTACATAAAAATTATGGAGCTTAAAAGATAAAATTAAGAATAAAACTAAAATAGTTTTGTGTGGTACACTTTAAAAGTCGCCCTTGCTGTCTGTGCGGAAAGGTTATATTCGTGTTAACATGTTTTATTTTGAAGAGGGGGTATAAAAAGCAGATTTTCTTTATTCGATATTATATCGATGGCCGCAATACTTCAACTTTCTGTAATTTAACCTGATATATATTACAAAAGGCAGATTTTCTTCATTCGATATTATATCGATGCCCGCAATAATTCAACTTTCTGTTATTTAACCAAAAATATATATAAGAAAAAGCAGATTTTCTTCGTTCGATATTATATCGATGCCCGCAATGCTTACACTTGCTGAAATTTAACATGAAATATATAAGAAAAGGCAGATTACCTTCATTCGATATTATATCGATGGCCGCATTACTTCAACTTTCTGTAATTTAACCTAAAATATATAAGAAAAGGCAGATTTTCTTCGTGAATGGTATAGCCCAAAAAATTTGTAAAGTTGCAATTGTAAATATCTATATTGTCTTTCAAAAAACAGAAATAAGGGAGCGACCAGTTGATTTTCAGGGGTGGGAATTGGGCGGTTATGTAAATAATTTAATCTTGGTCCCAGCTGGGACTTACATTAGTCCCAGGTCCCAGAGAAAACAAATTAATATTTTAATCCTACTTTTCGTGGAAATAAATATTTTGTTTGTTCTAAATTTTCATGAAAACAAATAATTTTTCTAGGCAAAGAAAACGGGCAAATATATCTATAAAATGTGGTCCTTTGAATTAAAGTAGTAAACGAACGTTACACGATACACTCAAAGAACGGAGAACATTACAAGATACACGCACAAACAAATAAAAAAAAGTTACTCTATAGATTCTCATACAAGTTCACTATGGTTGTTAATTTTATCATTTATTGTTCATGCGAGGACGCATGAAATCGGAGGCGTGGGTAGTGTTACAAAATAATGTGTATTGGGTATTCTTATTAAGAACACAACTAATGTGTATTGGCGTTATGCAGTGTTTAAATACCTTCATACGATAGAAATGTGTCGACAGACGATAACGGTATTGATTTTTCTATTAAGAGATTTTAATCAACTTGTAGCTATTCGTGAACCTTTGACTATTCCCTATAACCTTAAAATAAAACTAGAGAATATCGAATAACATTACAGTACTATATAAACGCGGGAATACACAATGGAGTCAGTCTCCGTTTAGTCGTCAATTTCAACAGACCGATAGATAACTTGACATACATTGGTTAGTATATAGGTAAAAGCTGGTGAAAAGGTTCGGAACAACTATTTTTTTCTAGAACATAGGAAAAAGAAGGGAAACGGGGAATGTGTCAAAGAGACAACGACCCAAGGGGAGTAATAACCACTCAAAGCCACCATAAGATCTTCAATGAACGGTGAGGAAACCCCACACCCAACGGCAGGTCGGAGTTGGCCCCTAAATAAAGAGTAATCAAGTTCAGCGAAATAAACATCATCCTAGACTCCCATAGACATAAAGTGAACTAACTAGAAAACAGACAAGACACACAAAGGCTTAATAAATTTCCTGACTAAGAACAGGCACAAACCTGTTGCGGCGGGGTTAAACTAGTTTCATTGGATCCAAACCTTCCCCCTATAGCCAATGTGATAAATAAAAAAANAAAAAAAAAAAAAAAAAAAAAAAAAAAAAAAAACAATCGTAACAACAGTAAAATTCAGTTGGCAACAGGACTGAGTCAATTGTGAAAAATGAAACTGAAAGAACTAAATATACGGACATAAACATGAAATCACAAGAGACTACAAGCAGTTAACTGACACAACCTAGTATTAACCACAGCCGTGTTTGGTGTGACTAGGTTTGGGCACCGTCCCGCAGGAGGTGTTCCCGTGTTTAATTGATGCGTGTTGATCAATTCATTTCACGCAAAACCTGTCAGAGACCATAGGTTGA
>MJUU01066053.1:56207-69992 GCA_002080025.1 Modiolus philippinarum
AGAGACTACAAGCAGTTAACTGACACAACCTAGTATTAACCACAGCCGTGTTTGGTGTGACTAGGTTTGGGCACCGTCCCGCAGGAGGTGTTCCCGTGTTTATCTGATGCGTGTTGATCAATCCATTTTACGCAAAACCTGTCAGAGACCATAGGTTGATGACAAGTTTGTGTGGTACAGCTTTTCTTCAGTAATATTATTTAACCATATTTAATTAGTACTGAAGTGAATATAAGGTACTTCTGAGACATATCTCTGGACATAGTCTGAGCCGTGTTTGAGACAGGTCTGCTGAGACGTGTATGAAACAGGTCATATCCACACTCGTTTTTAACAAAGTTTAAAGCTTTACTCTAGGATATACACAAAACAGGTTCACATTTTTAACTGTAAAATTAAAAGAATTCCAACAGCGTATTCGCTAAAGCCATGTTTGGATCACTTTGTCAATAGGTTTATCATCCGAAATTGTATATCAAGCAATTAATATTTTAAAGACCACATCCCATGTAAAACATATCCGAGAATCCGAACAGGTCTAAAGCTAATTATACAGTTTATCTATTATCAAATCCCAGGAAACTGGTACGAACCATATCAAACATAGATATTAATATATACGCCTCTGCTCGGCACGTTACAGTATAATGGCGATGGTCTTGGCTTCGTTTTCGTCTAGGATTGTTATAAAATATGCACATCACATTTATATCATTGCATTGCGGGCTAGATAGTTTACCTATTTTGTCGTTACAACCATACGGTATTGCAGTTCCAAATTTGCGTAACCAGTATTCTTCTTTTTCTCTACGAAGAGGTGTACTTAGGTTTGGATTGTTCGTAGAATGGTATTTTTTCTAGAATGCGTACTTTCATGGAGAGAATAGAATGATTGGGTTGATTTAAATGTTGGTAAATGGTTGGAAATTTCATCGTGTAGATTCCCAAACTATGTCCGTTCATGAGTTTGTTCAGTCTTTCTTTAGTTTTTCCGACATAGATAAGGCCACATAAATTGCATTCTATACCGTAGACAAGATTTTTAGAAGCAAAATTAAGATCATCATAGCTTCTAGTATGATACGTCTTATTTGTCAAATTACTAGTAAAGAACGTAACTGTTATTAAAATTGCACATGTTTTACAGTTTTTAATCTTACATTTTGAGATAGTGCAATTTTGTTCATCATCTTTAAAATTTAAGATGAAATTGAACGGAGCATGGATGAATTTTTGGCTGGAGATCATAATTTCTATACTGGAAACGTGGGTCATATGACATGGTATTATTGACTTTTGGTTGGACGCCTGCCTCATGAGATGATACCGTGTCAATAATATCATCAGGTTGGGGCTTTTTTATACTGGGCGACGCCCAAGCCAGTATGGTCTTTTGTTTCTCAATTTCATGCTTAAGTAAATAAGCTACTGAGTTGATGATTCCTTCGGGGACAAATTGTCCACCAGCAGAGGCATCGACCCAGTGGAAGTAAAGTAGGTGGGAACTGAACCGTCAATCCTAAATGAATAATTCAAGGTCAATGGCAACATAGGAAAAAACAAAGAAACACAGACGCAACATGAGTACGGAACAGAAAAGAAACATCAAGACACATACACACAAAGATGAACAACACGGACCCAATAAAAACAATGGGTGAGATCAGGTGCACCGGTAGAGTACGCAACTTCTGCGTCTTATAAGACACCGACGTGTTGAACATGTCAAATCAGGTAGTAAAGTCAAATCCGTGAGATGAAACAACAATTAAGCTTTAATGGAAAAGATCTGTTGTCATCTGGGAAACAGATATCCCGTAGCGGTCTAAAGTTAAAGATATATTATATTATGATATGAAACATATCGGACGCTTATTTTATGCTTCCAATATTAATGAAGGGAAGATAACAGGAAACACTTACAATGGGCCGAACATTACAATCACATGTGACAATCAACCAGGGAATTGCACAAGAAAAACAATAAAATGACAAAAGACAAACATGATAACGATAGGAACTCGGGATAGCCGGACTTGGTACCGGCACTGGCAACAGCCATCAGTAGGGTTAAACCGGTTTATGGGCACCCAAACCTCCGTGTATTTTATTAGGTTTTTGTAGTTTGGCACCCCTAGGGTATCAGGGAATTGAGGTGTGACGATGGTAAAAACACCAAAGTTAAAGATATTGTTTATTATTTTTTTAAACATGTCATAAGTTATTTAATGCAACTAGTATATATTTAATCAGTATTTTTATAGGCTGGCACTCCTGGGGTAGCAAGGAATCGAGGGGTGATGGTGGTGAAAAACACCAAAGTAAAAGATATAGTTTATTATTTTATTAAACATGTCAGAAACTTATTTATTGCAACTAACATGTATTTTATTCAGTTTTTAATAGGCTGGCACCCATGGGGTAGCAGGGAATTGAGGGGGTGATGGTGGTAAAAAAACAACCAAAGTCACAGATATTATATATTATTATATGAAACATGACAGAACGTTATTTTTATGATGATTGTTTGAATGTTTTTTAAGTATTTTGCATAGGAATTCGGAGTTGATGTTGGAAAAGTTACAGGTATGTGTTCATGGTTGGCAAACCTATCAGAAAATATATTATTATAAATGTTAGTAAATGTGGACCTTTCATCCTGGGTAAACCAGACGAGCCAGTTTCTTGAAATTGTGCAATATGAGCGCCCTTAACACCCTGTCTGTTAGAGCATTCGTGTTTACCTGCTGGGGTACCAAAACATATAAATTTAACTATAGCATATAATGTTGAATATGAGAGTACATCTCCTATGATTTCAATCAGGCTTGAGCTTAGTATGGGCGGATGAAAGGACGGAGCATGCATGTTTTAGTATTCTTAATGCAATTGGAACCCCAATTGATACCACTAGTTTAGAAAGAGCTCGGTCATGCTTGAATTCTAATTTTCATTTCACCTTTTTTAAAAGAAAAACGTCTGTAGTGGTTATTTGTTGAAAAAATCCGCTGCATCAATCAACTAATTGTATTGATATTCATCTTATTGTGATTTAAATTGGTTCAGATAAATCTGCATTCGAATAACATTAATTGATGTCATGATTTTATAAACAACTCAGGTTCACTTAATTGACTGCACTTTATTATTAAGTAAGAATCATTAATGATTTCAGTATGTCCTATGTTCTTGTCTCTCTCTGTGACCTTCCAAAGCTTAAAAATTCTGAAACAAAAAATATACATAATATAGTTTCATTGTCTTCTTTACATTTCTGGGGCCCGGGTGGCCGAGTGGTTAATGTTGTTCTACTACCTATACAACCACTGTAGTCCATCACCACTGCGGTGTGGGTTCGAGTCCCAATTTGTACATTACAAAAAAGGGTGCACTCGACTTTCAATCGTAAGTGATAAGGTATGCCAGTTACCTGCCCAAGGTCGGCGGTTCTCTTTGGGCTCTATGGCTTCCTCAAACAATAAAACCGACCGTCATGAGATAGCTGAAACACTGCTGATGTGAAGTTAAATCCCATATCAATCAATCAATTTTTACATTTCTGCTATTAGATGTGTTCACCATATTATATATGTCAAAATTCAAACAGTGCCATCATCCCCCAACTCCTAAGTTGTCGAAATGCGCATATGCCAAAACTACATTTAACAGTAACTTCGGTATTTTGTTGTTAATTACCACTAGGCCAATGTCTCTGCTGGCGGACTGTAAGTTCCCGAGGGTATTCACCAACCCAGTAGCCAGTACTTCGATGTTGGCTTAAAAACCGATTTTATTTGGAAACTTGTAATATCCTTATTAAACAAAATATTATTTAGAACAATGTAGTATCTCCCCCTTGCATAGCTCTGTCCTTTACTGATTTTGGCTTTAGATTTAACACATATTTCGGTATATGGATTACCAAATGTTTTGATTTGATCTGCACTGAAAAGACAGATCGTTGTCGAAATGAGCATATACAGGAACTAAATTTATCAGTAACTTCGTTATTTTGTTGCTTACTACATAAGGGCCTGTGAATATTATAGTGACTACCTTGATAGAGCTCGGTTGCTCATAAATATGCTACTTAATCATGGGTATATTATCCATAACTAGAAGCCATCACTACAGATGTTTTATATTCGACCTCACGATCTTGTGGATCTGTTTCAAAGATGACAACAGACCTTTCCTTTTACAATTAAAGTTGTTTGTCCTCTACTGGATTTGACTTTACTACCAGATTTGACATGTTCAACACGACAGATGTCTTATGAGAAGCAGGAGATGCTTACTCTAACTTTGCACCTGATCTAAAGTAAGTGAGAACCGAACCGTCAATCCAAAAGCGAACAATCCAAGGACAATGGCAACACCAGAAACGAAAAAGGGGGAAAAAAACAGAGAAACAACATGGGTACGGCACAGAAAAGAAAAATGAAGACGCACACACACAAAGATGAACTAACTCATGTTTGTTTATTTGGTATGTGTTGTTCACTTATACAGTATATGTATTTCACGAAAGGATATGGAGTAAATGAACATGAGACCATAACACATATGTTAACTCGAACTGCAATAATTTTAATGAGCTGTGTCTTCATTTTTCTTTTCTGTGTCGTGCTCGTGTAATGTCTATGATTTTGGTGTTGCCATTGTCCTTGGATTTGGACTATCACGTAATAACTTCATATCATAGACACTAATGTCCCTTGTTACTGTAAACCGGGAAATTGTCGCGCAGTCTCTATTTCACGGTAAATTGACAGGATTTTAGTTCGCGCCCATTTTGAATTCGTGCTCCCTACATTATAATTGTTGACCATTGACTTCAATAATAGACAAGTATATTCGCGCCGTTTTATTTTTGTGCTTCCATTCCAAATGCGAAAACTGCCGCGAAAATATCTCGGTTAACAGTCATTAAAATTGCATGCTGTTTAAAGATGTTTACAAATTTGCGGTCAGAGTGGTTATATTAATTTTTTTTTGTATCAATAAATTTACTTTCAGACCGGTGTCAATAAATGGCACCGTGTTTGGTACAACGACAGTAGAATATCGAAGGAACAAATGAGTTGAATTTACAAAAATCAAAGTCCAAATACCTGACAAAAAACGAGGACACAGAAAACAATGACGTTATACACAGTAGACAATGACGTAAGACAGATAGAAAGCACAGGAATAGAGATCACAACATTCAAAACCAACGCATTCACAGTGTAAACTCCAGTGAAACTGAGAGTGACATCAGGCGCTCTGGAAGGGTAGGCATTTCTTGCTCTGTTAACAGCATCCGTTACATTGTGAGTCAATCTAGAAAAATGTCAAAATTGGTAGTCAAATCCAGGAAGACGTGAATCTAGCTGAAAATTCCCGCTTTCATTTGGAATACTGACACGTCATATCTTTCAATGATGTTATTGTGACGGCCATAGAATTTCTGGTGGGATGAAATTAACATAAGTTGAACAAATCCCTGACGAAGCCACTTTTGGGCCATTGTTTTTGCTCCTTTAAAAAAATCACTGTACAAACTACACGCTCGACAGTAACGAATCAACTGAGAAATGTACACTCCATAGGCTAGAGAGGTAGGTATATTGCTGCTAAGAATGGAAATTCACAACTGGGAATCTTCGTCAACATAAAACAAAAGATCCAGGTACGAAGCTGAAGTTTGTGTATCATCTGTTTCTTTAATTTCAAGCTCATTGGGAAATATGTCTTAAATTTAGGGTTATTAGAAGAATGTACATTGTCTATGTAGTGGAAGCTGAAATTAAAGGACTGGGCTAAATGTTTTTGTTTCCATGTGTACGCCCTTGTAAATACTTGGTCTCGTAGGAGTTAAGAAAAGGTCAGTTAAAAGTGGCACACAGTTAGTTCCAATAGGAATCCCTATGGTCTGGCCTTCGAATTCGACAAAAATGTTGTCGATCAAAAATTTTTGATTACGTTAGTCTCAGTGTACTTCTTATTTGAATAAGTGTGGTTCTTAACAAAATATGTTTTGTCTTTCCCTTCTGCTAAAAAGGGGTATCTGCTTTCTCCATTTTAAGAGATTACTCACTTATAATTATTACATACTGATTACAATGNATAACCAATATGATCTAAATGTAAAGCCAAAATCAGCTAAGGACAGAGCTTTGCATGAGGGAGATACTCCTTAGTTTTCAACAAAATTTTCAAAAATTTAGATATTGTAAGGTTCCAAATAGAACCGGCTTTCGGGTCAGCACCGAAGTATTGACTACTGGGATGGTGAATACCCTCGGGGACTAACAGTCCACTTGCAGTTAAAAATGATGTAATCATTAATTTAATTTAATCATGCATTTGGGAAAGTAATTGTAGTGTAATGTTATTTGATGAAAGTAATTGGACCAATCTCTGCTCTCTTTGCCCACTTTCTAACATAGTTCTCAACAGCATCCATCAAAATCTTGAAATTGTACTTCAAGTTAATGTGCTAGGGCTTGCGGAATTTGGGACCCTTTGGGAAAAAATGTCTCGTAGTTTGAGGTTGTATATGATATTTAGGTCACCAGTTATAACGTATATAGCCGGACTATAATTGAATGAAGAAGAGTACCAAGCACAATCACGTGGTTTAGCTTTAAAGTTATCAACTTTGAAGTTAGGCAATACCCGTTTGTAATTGAAAATGGAAGTTGTAATTAGTTTAGTATAGAAATACGAGATAAGTGGTACTGATTGCTCTTTGAAATAAGATGGAATGTTTGATGTCACTATTAGTGTGATAAGGTCTAATTCAGTTCTGTATTGTATGCAAACTCCAATATGAAATTGATGAAGCAAACATATTGAAAACAAGATTGGATAGCCCAAATCTTAATATTTGATAATTTCCTGCAACTTATTTTAAATTTATTAGCTTTGTTTTGACCGACGGTTAATTTTCTTCAAGCTACATTGTATATCTGTTCTTGGCACTTGTATATTTCTGTCATTTATTAATGTACTGACTGGACACTTGGAAAATTATAAGCTTCAAAAAGCAGGAAAGTCATAGACATAAAAAGAAAACTTTTAAAGTAGTTGGACAATGTAATGAAACTGAAATAATTCGGACAAACAAGCGACCCCGTCTTGATGAGAAGTATTCAAATACGTTGTAAAATGAATTACTCCTCTCATATTAATATCAGCGTTTCGGAGAATTCTAATGCACAGCTTCAATACTAGTTGATAGAAAAATGCATTTTGAAGAAGTTTGATTTACATACTTGATAGACTGATGTTTTCTTGCATTCCGAAACACTCTGTCAACACATCTCGAATTGCCTTTTACTCCTAATCTAGCCGGCCGCACATTTCAACATTTTTTTCGAAGTAGGCATTATTTTGATGTGCCTATACTTAGGGCAAGTATACACAGGAGATGGCTGCTCTACAGGTGCACCTGATCTCGACCAATGTTTTTATGTCTTTTTTTTTGTTCCATACTCGTGTGGTGTCTTTGTTTCTTTGTGTTTCCAATGTTGCTATGGTCTCTGGAGTTTTTTGTCAATAAAGGGGATAACCAAAGTATCAAGGAACGACACTCTATTTCCTGCAGACTAAATTTACAGTCATAACAGCTCAGATTGGAATTAATTTCCTCAGGCTTTATTATGGATTGTCTGTAAGCACTAGAATGACTCGGAATTGACATGAGACAGAATTAGCTGATGACAACATATCTTTCCCTCTACAACTAAAGTTTGTTTTACCTATTTCGGATTTTACTTTACTACCGGAGTTGACATGTTCAAGAAGCAGGAGATGCTTACTTTGCGTACACCTGATATCACCCATTGTTTTTATTGGGTCCGTGTTGTTCATCTGTATGTGTTTCTTCATTTTTCTCTTTTGTCCCGTACTCAATTGTTTCTTAGTGTTTCATTGTGTCGCCTGCGTTACAAAAATGTGTGTGGCATTTTTCTAAAGAACCGTGTATCGGAGCTTTTTGCAATTTGGCAGGAAGTGTCAGTATGGGGAATTTACCGTATAACAGAGATTCGGATCTCTCGCTTGCCCACTTCCTGTTTGACGAAACTTAGAATATTTTTGTTATTACGCAGGCAACACGTGTCTTTCTTGGAAGACTTACTACTAAGTTTTGTGTTGTCATTGTCCATAGATTGCTCGTTCTTTTGACTGACAGTTCGGTTCTGAGATACTATAATTATATATGTTGAAATTAACCTATCAGTCCAAAAAGTTATCTAGTTTGTTATTGACCTCTATTATTTTGGTAACTACTGTGGTCATTTTAGCCCCTTAAAAACCCTAAAGTATTCATTTTTCAATTCCATTTTTCGTTCAAGGAAATGAAAATGACAACAAAAGTCAGAATCGATCAAAGGAAGAGACCAGTAAGGAAAATCCGTATAACATTCGACTGAATCAGGGGAACACAATCCGACACAGAACATTTTTGGCAAGCCGTCATATTCCTGACTTGGAACGGGCATTTTATAAATAAAATGGTGGGTTAAACCAGGTTTATTGATGCATCAACCTCCCGCTTATATGACGACTAACTATAGCTTCTGTGTGCCCAGATTGTGTTGAATGTCAAAGCCATAATATTGTCAGGGCGCAATACACTATTTCAATACGCCAATGTTTGACAGACCTCGAAAATAGGACTATAAAAAATAGTGCCTTTTCATTTGTAGTGACTGCAGCCAGTTGATACATATAATAATCAGCAAGATCATAGAATATTTCTAGGTGAATGACGGAGAGCAAAGAACAGTTGAAAAAACATGATTAAGTTGCATAACAAGCTAGAACGGATCGAATGAAATACGACCAAATACCGAAAATTCTCTGTTGCGACTATGTACAAAATTAACCGGAACGTTTCAATTCAATTTTATTTTCTTATTTGACATACAACATATGGTTTAAATGTATTTATTTTATCGTGTTGGTGATCTGATAACGGAAAACAAGTTCCCGCACATGGGAAAATTCATTTCTATATTATTGGAATTTTTGAAATCCCGGAATTTAAAATACGAGTCAATAGGAGGCCGAATTAGTGGTGTGCCTCGGATCCTGTCAAAACCTAGAATTTTTCTCGAATAGATAAATGTTTTTGTCGTTCGATGTACAAGCCTAGTCTCATACAGGTTAAATGTTTTTGTCGCTCGGTGCACAGATCACACTACAGTTGCAAAAAGAGAGAAACATCAAGGAAGAAGCCAAGCTTTAACAAAACCGTCTTCAATAAAATTGGAAATAGGAGTTGAATATTTATTAATCAAATCTGGATATCGTCCAATAAATTTCTTCAGAAAAACTTTTAATCTGCATTTCTCGAAGCCCTGATTTAAAAGTTTACGAATTAAACATCTGTGTCGTTTAAAAAAATCTTGATAGTGACTACATGCTCTAGCGTAACGGATTAATTGAGAAATATATACTCCATACGATGGGGAAGACGGACTATTACTGTCGAGGTGTGGAAAGTTTACAATATCAAAATTGAAATCGTCTCTTTTGTCATAAATTCGTGTGCTGAGGTTGCCACTGTCGTCAAACTCCAAAAGTAAATCTAAAAACGAAACAGAATGGTCAGTATCTGTAGTCTCCTTTATTTCAAGTTCTTGGGGATATATTAATGGAATATAGTCGGCAACGTTACTATTATTAAGCAACAAGCCATCATCAATATATCTGTATGAGTAATTAAAGGATCTAGCCTCTTTAATTTTATTTTGTTTGACCAAATTTTGCAAAAATTCTGTTTCGTAAGTGAACAAAAACAGGTCGGCTAAGAGAGGAGCACAATTCGTTCCCATTGGAATGCCGACTGTCTGTTGGAATATCTTGCCCCCGAACTGGACAAATATGTTGTCAATGAGAAATTCCAGCATGCTAATCACCTGTTCTTCAGTGTAGTATCGTGTCTTACCCTTTGGTACTTTGTTAGTAAAATATGTAGATGTATATGCTAAGGCTACATATTTAAAGCTCTGTCCTTTTTTGTAAGAAAATGTGTTCTTGATAAGATCAATCAAACGACTTTTCAATTTTGAATGGGGAAGAGTAGTATAGAGTGTAGAAAAATCGAATGTTTTCAACGAGTGGATTTAAGAAAGTGACCGGGTTTTCGAGTTGTTCAGAAGATCTTTAGAATTTTTTAGTATCCACATATGATTGATGCTACTACGTGAATAAACAGTGTCACAATATTTTTGCTGGCCTTCTTTCACAGCAGTCAAAATCTTAGTTAGGATAATGGACAGTTCTTTAGTAGAACAATTGGAAGAGCCGGCGATGTACCGTTGTTTGTACGGCCACTTATGAAGTTTGGGTGTCCAGTATAAATTAGGCAAATCATTAGATTTGTCATTGGTATAAATGTTTAATGATTCCATAAACGATTTATGATTTGCCAGGATTTCATCTTTATCTATAGTAATATTTTTGTATGTGGGATTGCCTGAGTCATTTCTACGCCAAGTTCTTGTGTTAGGCAATCATAATAGTGCTTTTTGCACACAAAAACAACATTGTTTGCGGCTTTGTCTGCTGGGACGACAACATACCTTTCGTGAAGGGATGAAAGACAAGATACAGCGTCACCGTCTTTGAAGATAGATTTGGGTGTATTCTGTACGCAGTTTTTCAATTTATGTATTCTGCGTAACACTAAAGACCGGATAGCTTTTACCCACTCTGACAATGTGTTGATGTCATCAACTTCAGATTCACGCTTAATCCAGGATCTGGCATATTCCTCAACTGCGTCCATAATGATCTTAAAATTATGATTCCAGTTGATACGTTGAGGTTCCCTGAATTTCGGGCCTTTTAAAATAATTTTCCTGAGACCATCGTGGTCAATGATATCCAGATTACCTGTAATAACTTGGCCAGAGGGTTGGTATATAAAAGGTGAACTGAAACAATCACACGTAAGAGGATTTTTAGAGTAAACTTCAATATCTAGGTCCTGTAATGCTTTTCTGTAATTAAAGATATGCTTTGCGATGGTGTTGGAGTAGCTGCAGGAAATAATGGGGACTGATTGATTATTGAAGTAGACAGGAATTTTCGATAGTACTTGTTTGTGATTAAGTATATTGCTTAGATTAATAGCGTCAATACCTTTGTTCTTAAATGGTATATGTAAAAATTTCCTGTTGCTGTTATGTAATTCTTCAGTCCTCACAGGTTTAAACAGTCTAAAATGTGCTACATCACAGATAATACTGCAGAGTCTATATTGTGGAGTCGGTGGATTAACTCCACTCTGATCAAGACTATAGTCTCGCAGTTTTTTCAAAAACGACACAGGTAAGGAAAATAAAATTGTTCTGATATAATGGAGTCCAAGTGGATGTTGAAGGTTGGACGATAGATCTTGAAACATTTTCGACTGTGACCTACATTTAGCTGCCCTTTTTACATTTGGACGATGGTATGTCCTAGTGCCATGACTACGGATTGTTCTCTTGTTGGTATTGAACAAACGCATGACGTTGACTTCATTACATGCTGGACTAGATAAATTTCCCACTCCCTTAATGTTGTCATTACACCCGTATGGCATAGCAGTGCCTAGTTCTTTAATCCAGTAAAGTTCCCTGTCTGTCCTATATGGTGTACTAAGTACAGGACTATTAGTATGATGGTATATTTTTTCAATGAATCGCACCTTCATTGAAAGAGCAGGATCATGATCAGGTTGATTAAAATGGTTGTAAAGCATCCGATATTGTGAATCTTTATTATCATACCTGTGTTGGTTCATCCTGCTCCGAAGTGACTGACGGGTTTCACCAACATACAGAAGAGCACATACAGAACTTTCGATGCCATAAATGACATTTTTTGTTGAACAATCCAGGGGTTCATAAGATTTAGTAACGTATTTACGACCGGTTAATTCACTTTGGAAATATGGAGAAATAATTAACATATTACACGTTTTACATCTAGTGTTTTTACCAGTTTTATGTCTACAAGTAGAAATATTTGGTGTCAGTTCATGTGTAGGAGGAGATTTAAGGCAATCAACAAGATTTACTCTACATGGTTTCAGTTTGAATGGTTTGTCCGAAAGTTTGAAATAGTAGTTACCTTCTTGCTGTACGTAAGTCAAGTCGGTGGTATCCCGTAGGATGTTCTCCGGAACACATATTATTGGTCACAGTGTTCCGTTTTTGGTGTTTTAATGTTGGTAAACCCCTGCGTGTTTTAGGGTTTTTCTAGCCAGATGGTTACAAAAGCAGTGAAACGATTGTTAAGTTTTAAAACTATTTAACTAGCATTTGGAATTACTTATGCATATGGTTTTAACAAAGATTTATTTTATAGTTTTCGCACTTTTAATAATATTATTATTATTTACAACGGAAAAGAGTACCATGAAACTATAAAAAATGGAACATGTTTAGATTTTCCTGGTGTTATGAATAAATCAAATTGCTATCTACTTCACACCCCCACCCCCGAGGGAACCCCGGGGTATAGAAATAGGACCTATTATCTCCGGCTTGCGGAGTATGACCCCTCCTAAACGGGGCTGACCCTGAGGGAACACCGGGATATAGAAATAGGACCCATTCCTTGGTTGTGCGGGATTAATAAATACACAACCCATCTTTCGGATGGAATGTTAACTCAGGTCCACGTGTTGGAAGAAATGCCACGCTTCCTGCATGTTAAAGAACCCTTGTAGCAAGCTCTTTTTGAGTGGTCCGTAGGTGATCGGCTACAAGGCTAAATTCCCCGTCCCTTTCGATTTTCACCCTTCTTTTCCAGTGGCAGTCAGAATTTCCCGTCCCATAACCCTTTCCATACCCCAAAGCGATTATTTATCAATAAACTTGTTCTCGTCTCGATATAGCTGAAATATTGCTCAGTAGACGTTAAACAATATTCAATCAATCAATCAATCAATACTTCACACTTACCTTCTAATTCGATAGTTCCATTTCCGTTCTGGTCTGTATATTTCAAATAGAGTTCGAATAACTTCTCTATGTGTGTTTTTGAAATGAGACCAGGGCTATTTTTAGTTGTAAAGAGTGCATATTCCACAAGATCAATAGAACCATCCCCATTGACATCCATCGCGTAGAACGTCTCCTCAGGTACGTGATATGAGAAGCTGGTTCGTTTGGATACGATCTCCTATTTGAGAATGTAAAAATAATAATTCAAGATAATATAATGATATCACTGGCAGTCCTTGTTAAAAGAAATAATATTTATGTCCATAAATAAGCATGAAGAATTATAGTGCTAGGGGCCGTCCTGAACTTACTAGTTTCATTTCTTGTTTTAATCATATATTTATAGTGACTTTGTATCAAGGGAACAAAAAAGTGCATGGATGCATGTCCAATTAACTGACAAAGTGTTCTTACAACCACTGTCACACGTTGCCCGACAAAGACTCATAGAACCCATCGCAAAATATAAACAACCACAGGGCGATTTGTTTGCAAGCAAACTGGCGTACTACTACATGTATTAAAAATCAGAAAACGCACCAAAGGTGCGAAAGCCGAGTTGCGAACATTTGTTATTTTCATAAATACATCATCGGATAGGCAAATAGTTGCATATAAGCATATAAATTCTTATTTCAATCAGAGATTTATAATGGAACTTTTGAGGATGTTTGATTTTGTCCTAACTTGACTAAAAATTTGGCAGAGGGTATAATCTAGGTGATACATAGTGCTGATAGCTGCATGAAGTCAAAACATTCCATGTCCGTTTCCAAAAAAAAAAAAAAAA
>MJUU01066053.1:70682-117429 GCA_002080025.1 Modiolus philippinarum
AAAAAAAAATTGGCAGGGGTTCCTCTTATAATCGTATTTATAATGCTACAGAAAATATGTAGCAGAACACTTTTTTTTAAGATTCAGTGTTCTGGTTTGGTTTCCATGGCAACCATCCATTACAACCTATTTCAGACCACCATTTAAAAAAAATTGAGCAGGGGTTCCCCTTATAATTCAGGTAATATGTATAGCTGAAATCAATGATTTACAAAAAAATTAGAATACACAAATGTATTTTTTTTCATCTAAGATTTTATTTCTACTGGACATTGTAAAGGAAATTTAGTAATATTGAATACTTCTTCACATTAAATTATTTACCTCCCTTAGTTTTATTACCTTCCTTTTTTAATTTTGACTTACGAGACTTTCAATATTTTGCCTTTTATTTAATTTTTATTTTTTAATTTCGTTAGTGTTATTCTGACCATTCTGATAACAGTGCCCAAATTTCGCTTTTCAGCCGAGTTGCGACGAAGTCGAACTCGGCATATAATTTGATGAATGGTGTCTGGGCGTCCGGGCGTCAACTTTTGGTTTCCGCATGATATCTTAAGAACCACATGTCATATCCAAATGAAACTTTGCACAGACATGAGGTATGATTAGAGAAAGATCCCTATTGATTTTGAGGTTTGTGCGACAAAGGTCAAGGTCACAACTTCTAAAAATAGAACAAAAAGTTGACTTATCCGTTCCACACAATAGCTCCAGAACCACAATACACATCCAAATGAAACTTGGCATAGACATGAGTTATGATCAGAGGAGGAACCCTATTGATTTTGAGGTTCGTGTGACAAAGGTCAAGGTCACAACTTCAAAAAATGTAACAAAAATTAAACTTTCAATAAAGCCTAACATCACAGGTTTGGTATTATTTGATAACAAAAATAGCTAAAAAAATGTTTTATTGTTCATAGAAAAGTAGTTTTTATATTTCTTTAAGTTGTAAATTCATTTCAAAGCTCTAATTATATTCACCAAGTGAACACACTTTTTTGGATGACAATAACGTAAAAAAAGATATATTGTATATATATGATATTCTCTCAAGAACAAGTACAGCCAACAGAAATATATCAGATCGAGGGATCACAGGTAAAAGGTGATATAAGTTAATATATAATTGTAGAGCAGATATCTCCTTTTACTTATGACCCCCTCGAAATGGACATCATGTGCCGAGATGCACAAATATTTCTTTTTTTTTTCTAAGTACATGTATGTCATCTTTACAATATGATCTAGTTTTTCTTATTATATATATATAAGTATCTGTAAAAAAATAATTATAACGACACTAAAATGATTATTAATTCTCTACGCACGTGCGTAGAGAATTAATAAAATTAAACAAGGTTGTTTACATTGCTATTTTTAGACATATATGTATATCAAAAGAGCAAAAAAAAAAATAAAATAAAATGGTTTCAAATTGGGACAATTGTTTTGTTTGGTTATGCATACTTAGGATTACAATTATTACAATAATATAGAAATATCATTTTACAAAAAGGAGGACGTTTTGTGACATACTTTAAGTATGAAAGCTTATTTACGTTATTTTCATGACAAAAAAATATTACGTCATTTTCACGAGTTGTAAAGTCGTTCCAACAAGTTAAAAAACAGTTCACACGAGTTGTTAAGTCGTTCCTACGAGTCGTGACTTAAATATTTTTTTTTCTCATGATGAAAATGACCCAAATAATCTTTCATATTTAACTTCGGTATTTTGTTATTCATATTTAAGTGATGGTCGAGTTAAACATATGGATTCTCTTTCACGTAGCAGTGGTGTACTAATATTTTTTCACTATAGATAGAAAAATTTCCATTTTCACATGAGCTTTAGCGAAATTTTACTATCTTTATTGACCTTTAATTAGAACTTACATCAAGATTTTGGGAATCAAGTTCACTACTTCGTAGAACTCTATGAAATCCGGGTCTTCGTCGAAATCGAGTAAATCTCCCTCCATGATCATTAAAACCAGAAGCTGGCAGTATACACAGATAGATGCATATGCATACCACACACAAGAATGAGATAAAAGATTTAACCATTTCCTGCAAATAAAGTACATAATTCATACACAACTACAGTAACTATAAAGATGGTCGCCCTTTAAAGTGTTGTTGGCTATTTTAAAGTTGGAAAGCATTACTACGGGACTTTCGAAATATGACCTCTCGTTTGATTGAAGGCAGAAACGATCTCCTAAAATACCAGTAAGACGGATAACTGGATTCCTGATCTATTGAAATAAATATGTTCAACCATATAAAACAAGCAATTGATGAAATATAAGTGTACTAATAATTTGTCCTTCATGACAATTATTTAACTAAATTTTAATTGACGAAAAACAATAAACTTGAAGCGCTACAAACTGATTCGATATAAATCACCCTTAGCTCAACAGTGTTCATTTACTAGTGATTCCCTCTCAATGTATTGATGTATTGATTTTTTAATATAAAAATAGATCTGTTACCGGAGTGAACACAACTCAAAAGTCCCGTATAGGTATCCATGTTTTTTAAAGCACACTAAGACTATCAGAAAACATTTACTGTATACAGACGTGCTAGGGACCGTCTTGAACTTGCTATGAGGTATGAGTTTTGCTCATTGTTGAAGGCCTCATGGTGACTTAAAGATGAAGAACAACAATAAAAGCGTTGTTCCTTTGCTTGGTTTTACCATGTATTTGTAGAGATTTTGTCTCATTTACATTTACTCCATACCCCTTCATTATTAATGGAGGTAATTTCATATGTCATCCCATACGAAGTCTATGTTTCTTCTGATTATTATTCATTGTTTCGTCTTATTATTTTTCTTTCAAAAATAATGTAGTAGCGATTATTTTGAAATAGCTTTACGATCTCAAACTTTGAAAACAATTACACCACATCAGAAGTTACATGTATTTTCAAAATGGTCGCAAATTATATGATAGCTGCCAAAATACGTCAACATTTCAACTTTGTCACATTTTATTGTCACATTTTATTGACAATTGATTTCTAGGGAGATTTTTAGACTGAAATGAGATGGCATCATCGAATTGGTTGCCTTGGGTGACATCTGCTAAGAGATGCATAATATATTTAAGACGAAAAATAGAATGAGAGAGAGGTAAGTGCCATGCATTGTTATGGATTATTCAAATTATTAATTTAATTTTAGTTTCAGACATTGTGAAGATATGATGTGATCCGTATTTGGGTTTATTTTGATATTAGGTCTTCCGGATTAGAACACATTATTGTACGTATTTTCCAAAGGGTCAAATTTGAAAACATTATTCTAGTTGACAATCAAATACGCCATTTACAATGCTTTACATCCAAGCTCTTTTGTTCTAGCAGGGGTGTTCTGAGTCGGATCATCCCAGCAATCTCCCCAGATATAACAAAGGGTATGTTTTACTTTTTAAAAAAAAATTCAAGGTCAGACTTTGAGAACTCTTCAGTTTTTTAGACTTGATGAATTTTTATGTTTTACTATCCATAAAATTTTCAGATAGAAAGATTTTAAAACCTTGAACAATAGCATGTCAATAGTTGGATTCGTACCATTGACGTCTCCATTACTAGATTTCCGCCTTACCAATTACACCACGTACTCGGTGGAATTACCTTGATAAACATCGTATATAAAGAATCGTTGTTGTCATTATATCATTTTTATAGAATAGAATATTTATTTTATGACATTATAAGCATGGAAATAATTTTTACGAATGCATATCGGTCTTTCATCGCATAATATATTAGCAGGGATGTAAAATAGTTATCTGTGTCTTTATTAGCTCACCAATCCGGCCTCTGGTCTTCGGGATGATCTTATACTGCCACATCGCGTCCTTGTGTGATAACTATTACTTGAATGAATAGAACTGGTTCAAGGGTCGTTAGGTCTTAATGAACTATTCAAATCAATATTCAATGAGAATCGCTCTCGTGTTTTGGCATTCGTGTCACATTTTTCGAATTTCCTCTAGTTTTATCCAACACAATAACTAATGAAGGGATATGCAGTAAATGCAAATCAGACAAAGGCCCTACAAAAACATGGGAAGACCAAGCAATGAAACAACCTTTTTATTGTTGTTCTGCATCTTGAAGTCACCATTAGGCTTTCAACAATGAGCTATGCTCATACATCATAGTAAATTAAAGACGGCCTCTAGGACAGGTTGAGCGGAATACATTGCTAGATGTCGAGCAACGCTACATCTATGTTTTATGAGTCATGGATTCGGGATCGTCAACAAACATACAATTACTTGGCAGTGTGTTCTTACAACTGCTGTCTTCCGTTGCCCCACAAAAAGGCTAATAGAATACAAACACCACAACCACATGACACTCATCGAGTCAATAATAAGAAAACTAGGCAAAATAAAATCATGAGATATTGGCACAATAATCAGGTGGTCAGAATAAAAATTCGAAATTACAAAAAAAAATAATGCCAAAATTTGAAAGACAATAGTGCATCCATAGTGAAATTCTCTCAAGAACAAGTACACCATAACTGAAATGTATTTAGGTAATACATCTCTGGGAATCTTTTTACGGACTCCACACTGCAGGAGAGACAAACTCCAGTAGGTTATGGAGTAAATGCAAATTAGACAAAGTCTTTACAAAAAGAAAAACATGGAAAGACCAAGCAATGAAACAAACCCATTTTATTTTTTGCACACGAATCACTAATTTTATCCTCAAAATTTTATTTTTTTACATCTTTATTCTTTATGAGCATTCTGGTATACTTTCATTAAACTTTATTTTTCCATCACATTCATTCAAAATATAATGTTACTTATGTTAGACCTTTGACAAATCCTGGGGATCTCGTTTTTCCCGCTAATTTTTAATTGTATATATAAAAAAACATATCATTAACTACTATTTTCTTTTTGCTTAAATAGCTTCATACAAGGATTAATATTCATCTGAAATCCATTTTTTTAATTTAGGAGCGGACCTCCCTGAGCAAAAGTGTTTGTTCAATTTTGCAAAAAAAAAACAAACAAAAAAAAAAAACAAACAAAAAAAACAAAAAACACCCCTTTTATTAAACTATATTAATCGTACGAAAGCCCATATAGCTCATTTTCGTAGGTAAAAAATGAAATTTTCACGAAATAACGCGAAACTTTTTCGAATAAACGCGAAACTTTCGTGAAATAACGCGGAAAAAATACACGAATAAACGCGATACTTTCGCGAATACCGGCGATAATACCTTCGCAAATTAATGCGATAATTTTCGTGAATAAACGCGAAAATGTATATTTAAATACAAAAAGTTATGTTTATTATCTTTATTATACACTTTGTGTGAGCTTTTGGCATAACTTGGCGTTCGTCTTCACTGTATTTTTACAGGAATGGTGTATGAAATTAACATAGTTTAAGCACCTTTTGACTATCTCCTCTGAAATTTATTGAGCAAATGGAACCAAACTAGAGCGTATTAAGGACCTAAAGTTGTCCAATTTTTCCGATTCGCTCAAAAACAATATGGGCACCCTGGCACTAAGACTGAGCACAGTTTAACACTGGACCAATGGGAAATGGGTTTTTATTTTTTCCTCTGAAACTAATGAAAGGAACGTAACCAAGCTTTACAGGAATGATGTACATGTAAAGAAGCACTTATTCCAAGATTGCCCTATCCATTTAAATCATGCCCGCAAAGGGCGAACATATATTACCATTAGACCCTATGGAAATAACACGTGTGAAACTACTGAAGAAGGGTAAACAAATATCAAATCAACAAACCGAACGGAAAGTGAAAATCTCATAAATCAAGTATTTCATGAGATGATATGGAGTAAATGAACATGAGACCATAACACATATGTGAACTCCAACAGCAATAGTTTTTATGAGCTGTATGGCCATTTCGGAAATTTATTCCTCATCAGCAGCACTAAAACCCAAACATAGAAAATCCATTATTGTAATATAAAAAATGTTTAATATGCATAAAACCAATCGAAATGCGAATAATCAGTCATATCAAATATAGCTAAGGACAAAACTACGATGGAGGGAGTTAAACCATAGGTTTTACAATTTACATAAATTTAGAAAATAGTAACACATGAGTAATGGAACAAAGTATACACATGAGATATAATCTCATGTACAAGTACACCATATCAAAGAAAAATAAAGAGCATAAATCAAATGGAATAAAAAAGATAACAGGAAACACCTACAAAGTCGGATTTCACGTCCCTGTACAACTAATGGAGTTCTAGTTTTGCACATCTCTTGCCTTTCTCATACAGATCGAATCGTGATAACCCTGTTGTCTCTGGTCGACTGATCTGAATTGCCTATCTTATGCAGTTACTTGGATCGAGGGGGGTCAATAATATACCCTGATACCGTTAGTTGTTTCTTTGATAACATAGTCTTCGGGATGAATATGAGGGGGGTCAATGTTTTGCAGCTGCCATAAAATACATGTCATTGAAACTACTTGCGTGATCGTATGAGTAAAGATTTTATAGGTAATTTTCGTTTGGCAAAATTCATATTTCGTGTAGAATATAAGTCCTTCTCAGCGAGAGTCTCTGACTCCAACAGCAACTGAAATCACCATTTATGCTGGTGCTGTGTTCAATCGACATTGAATTCATGAGATGAGCATGGGGATATTGTTTTGGAGATACTCCAAAAAGACTCTAGGAATCGACTCAATTTCATTTTTACTCACCAGCAGAAGCAATGCAATCATGAATATAGCACGTGAGCACAAAGTTTAAGTACTCCGGGGCTACTCAAAGCAGCGGACTGCATTACATTAAATCCAAGAATCAGCAGCCGACGAAACCCAACCATTTATGGCAAAATAATCATACCCACAAAACTTGTACTGGAAATACTCCAGAGCTATTCTTAACAGAAAATTCATTACTCATAAACTAAAACAAGCCCCACATTTGCAAAAATGAATGACAAGGCGAGTGTAGCGTCGATCGACATCTAACAGCTAATTCCGCTGAATCCGATGCCTGATGTACCACAAAGAAATACCAACGCTCCTTCTTTGAAAATAAAGTAAGATAAATTGCCCCGTTTTCCAACTTTGCAACAGAAACAAAATTTTCATGCGCACCGTTTGATTGTATACTGAAACTGTGCAACATTTTATCAAAATCAACAAATGCTTTAAGAGGAGATGCGCTGACGAGGACATACGCTTACAAAGACCATGGACCACCCTCTCCCTTTTTGATAAGGTCATATGATCTCCAAGCAACCAAATTCCTTCATGCAAATCTTCATGTGGTTTACTACAACTGAGTAAAGTTTCATCAAAATCATTTGAGCCGTTTAGGAAGAGTTGCCGTGACAAGGAACATGGACTGCCCTCCGTCTTTTTTTTTTGAAAGAAAAATCAAATTATCTCCCCTTTTTAATTTTTGGTAGCAAACAAATTTGTTCATGCAGATATTCGGGTGGCCACTGCAATTGTGCAAAGTTCCATCAAAGTCTATTGAGCTGTTTAGGAGGAGTTCTGCTGATAAGAAACATGGACTGCCCGCTCCTTTTTTTTAAATCAAATTATCTCCTTTTCTAACTTTTTGACAAAAAACCAAATTCTTTCATGCACATCTAAAATTGCGCTGACAAGGAACATGGACGAACATACAGACGGATTGACGGACGGACAGAGTGATTCTTACATACCCCCAAACTTTGCTGTGGTTATAATAAAGGTAATAGTGATAACTTTTTGTTTTTAAATATACTTTTTTCGCGTTTATTTGCGTCATTTCGTGAAAGATTCCCGTTTATTCCCGTTAATATGCGAAACTTTGACGTTTACTTTGCGAAAATATCGTGTCATTTCGCGAAAGTATCGCGTTCATTCGCAAAGATTATCGAGTTTATTAACAAAATTAATGCGTTTATTGGAGAAAGTATCGCGTTTTTTCCAAAAAATTATTGCGTTTCTTCGCGAAATTATCGCGTTTATTAGCGAAAGTATTGCGTTAATTCGTGAAAGTTTTGCGTTTATTCGCGAAAGTTTCACCCTATTTCGCGACATTTTTTTTTGACAAAAATGAGCTAAATGGGCTTTTGTATAATGGTATTTTTGCGAAAGTCGTGTCTTACAACTTAATTTTTTCTCACATATGAATTAAGTATTATAACATTTAAATTATAACATTAAGTTTATATATTTTCCAAGTCAGTAATGTATTTATTCTATTGAGTATCACTTAGTGCTTAATATTAAGGGATTGGTGTTCTTTAATTATGAATTAATTGTAACGGCATTTATCATGTTTATTTAGGTCAAATATACTCCCATTTATAGCTAAAAGAATCATTAATGAGTCGTTGTAGTGTGCATTCTTAAAATAGTGTAGTAATTAAACACACAGATCGACATTTGTTCGTTCGAAATTTCGCGCAAATTCATTATCAAGCGCAATTTGGCCAGATATACCTTCGCGGTCGCCTTATAAGAAGTTTTTACGCCTTTTAAATCGCAATAAATGCGCTTGATTATATAATATCAAAGATTTCATTTTACCCAGAATTTATGCAATGATGACTTCAAGTTCAAGTAGACTATTTGTAAAAGCAGAACTCTTGCAAGGAAGGCAATGTATCGACAACATGTACTAACGAATATGTTGGAAATTCTAATATTCTGGCGCTGCTCTAATATTACTTCAAGAAATGAGCAGAGAAACAGATCACAATTTGTACCCATTGGAATTCCGATGCTATTCCCCGAAACTAGAAATATATTGTCGATCAGAAACTGATAACATTTTAATCGCTTCATTCTCTGTAAACTTATATATTAAGTATACTCACAAAAACATGCTTGGAGCGATTATGACTACCAACAACTAAATGTAAACTGCAGAAATGGGAATAAATTAAATGAATATCTTTATAACAATGCTAAGTCAATTCAAGTTCAAATACGAAATTGTTTTCAAGACTTTTACAAACGGAATACCTTAAGTCATGGGGAAAACAAGAACACTTACGTTTAAGTCACTTGTTTTGTTGCTTCTCCGTTGAATCTGAATAAGAATGTACTGAAAAGTACTCCTTAAATATTAAATATTAATATGTAAATGACCAAAAATGATAAGTTTTTTTTTTCATTTAGATTTTATCTTTTAAATAATATTAGATCAACCAAAATAATATTATAATAATAAAATACTTTTTTCAAATTTATGGCAATATTTATAGAAATAAGTAATATTCGTAATGACAATGTGAATAGATTACTTAACTATAACAGTACTGACATATCACGAAAAAACGACAGCGATATAATTGGACTTATTTTTTGCTGAATAAAGCATATTCATGGGTTTAATTTTCAAATATAAACACCTTAACTTGTAAGCCTAAAAAAATCCATCAGAAAGAACATTAAATATCAGACTTTCAGATAAAATGATATAAAATAACAGCAGTAAATTAACGATAGAACAAAGTGACATACAGTAATAATCTCTGGGTCCTCTCGAAAATGTATATTCCGATTTTCTAATGAGTTGTATTGGTTTGTTCCATTTCTCAAAAATTATGTATTGCCTTTATCACAGATAGACCCATTGATGCTTACCCTTCTTGAGCACCTGATGTCACTCTCCGTTATATGAAATCACATTTTGGGTGCTTTGGTTTTGAATGTTGAATTTTCATTTCTGCGACCGGTAGCTGTCACTGTCTTTTTTCAATGTTCTCGTATTAGCCATGTCTCTAGACTATGTATTTTTTCCTAATTGCCAAGGCTTTGTTCCTGTGGTATAATACTGCAGCCATTTTTTAAAGAATTATCAAAGAATTTGAAGGAATTGGAGTACCAAACATGAATTGAAATAATGTACCCTTCGTAGGCCTGACCAAATGCAAGTATTTTTAAATAGCTGTTACCAGACATAAACATATTTACCCATAACTAGATAACAATTTGGGCTACTTCTCTGTAGAAATCAGATTTACGTGATCATCTCAAATTTTATCCATTTTTTTTAACAGAATTATTAAAAACTCTTTAAGCAGAGATTTTCCTTCGGGATTAAACTCCAACGACTTTAGTTTTGTTTAAACAAACAGGTTCAACTCATTTGAATTTTTGAATTCGACCAATATTTTCTGTCATCGAAACAATTTAACTGAAATCAACAAAATTTTATTCGCAAGAGAATAAATGATTATACAGTAAATCTGCAATTGTTTACGCAAAATAACGCCACAGAACTATAGAGCTAGAAGTGCAATAAAAAGTCCTAGAAAAAAAACTGGGGGTATCACCATATGCACAAAAGGGGTCAACGCGCATGGCTTCCACTTTCATGGGAGCTGAAATATACACATGTATGTCGAACTATTTGTTTGGTATCTGAATGGTTAATGTTTTTTACTAACCCTAACAAAAAACTAATTACTAATCCTTGGTACATATTACTTTTTCTAACCTCAAATACAACATCACAGTGAAACTTGGAAAAAATCTTTTAATAATAGTATCAAAACAAAACAATATCACAGTGAAAGTTGAATTATAATCTTTTAACCCCTCAGAAACAACTCTGTACCAAAAAACATCACCGACAAAGGAAAAACCTGAAATATAACAGTTCGCAATACAAACAACACATGAAACAAACACATTGGCAGTTTGAAAACCCAAATGAAAACCATTAGTATCTTCAGACTTATTATTGTATAGTGTTAAGGGTAAAAAGTTTTATTGACCTTCAAATAAATTTGTTGACTTCTGATCATAGATATATCTTGCAATAAGCCCCTTTTCAAAGTTATGTGAACACGTGGACATTTTGCCAGAAGATGATGCATTTATAAGCTAATTTTTAAAGAGACAAACTTCTACTTGACAGTACAAATGGAGAGCTCAGAGATTTAAAAAGCATATCTTCGAAGCAACTTTATTATTCCCTAACATGGGCAGTAATATTCCATCTTTTCCTGCCGATGAAGTGTATATTTATCAGTGGTTTGTTCTTTAACAGATATCTACGGAAGCAAGGGGGGGGGCATGTGAATTTTTATTTTTATTTCGTGGCCACGGGATGCTATCTCGCTTCCAGGACATACTAAGTCGTGGCCACAAGATAGCTATGTCGTTCCCACGAGATACCATCTCGTTCCCATCACATATTAAGTCGCGGCCTTGGATAGCTATATCGTTCCCACGAGATACTTACTCGTTCACACGACTTATTAAGTCGTGGTCACGAAATAGCTATGTCGTGGCCACGAGATACCTAGTCGTTCCAACTACATACTTAGTCGTGGCCACGAGATAGCTATGTCATGGACACGAAATACAAAACAGTTCCCATGACATAATTTGTCGTGGACAAGAGGTGCTATCTCGTTCCCACGACATACTAAGTCGTGGCAACGAGATAGCTATGAGTTTCAGCAAAGCTCGTTGTTGAAGGCATTTCGATGTATACGTATGTCGTGACAATGACTTAGTATGCCATGGGGACGACTCTCGTGGCCACGACATAGTATGTTGTTGGAACGAGTTGGTATCTCGTGGCCACGGCTTAGTATCTCGTGGCCACGACTTAGTATGTAAAGTTTTGCATCAGTCTTAAAAGAATACACATCAACGCCCGATATTTGAGAAAAATAAATAAAAAGTCACTAAAACAACAATTATGAGTAAATAACAAAGCGGAAAATGAACTGTCCCTGGTTAAAATTTGATGCAGAAAAAGGACAAGTCGGTGTTTCCTGAAAATTTCCTATAAATACAGCAACTACCATGATTTCTGGAAGCCATTGATTTCAATAAGTAGGACATGTATTGAAATCTCTCGAAGAAACCAAAAGTGATTAGGTGGCTGCAAAAAACTAACAGAACTACTGCAAAACAAACAGAAAATTATCCTGCAAGACAAACAAAGGGATAGAATTGGACCAAGATGCATAAGACAACGTAGCCATAATGATGAGGCGTGCCCATGCGCTGATACAACATAATAAGAGTTTCAAAGATTTTAATTTAATGTGTAGGATGGATGTTGCGAAGGTGGTCAGTGTAAGAAAAACTTGCAGATATCCAAAAGCAGCAAAGACGTTTGCACCGGCATTGCAGAAAGTGTACAATATGGGCTAAAATGAGGCATTAATTATGCTTAAATTATTTCGTTAACCATGGACGGATACACAGACACAGGAATTATTGAACAAGAGACACTTTTTGGAATTTGCTTATTAAAAAGATACTTAAATTGTCATTGAGCTATGAACCATACATCTACATGCGTTAGAACGAGAAATAATTTACAAAGCTAGTAACAGAAGAATTTCGTTTCCATGAAAAACTATATGAAATTGGTTTTAAACTCCTTCTTTCCTTTGCCGGTACCGTTACATAGTCATGCTATCATGATTACCCAAAATTGTAAATGACTGTCTTTTATTTGTTTGCCTTATACGTACTTGGTTTGCTGAATTGTTGATCTGCATTTAAAGCTGTATATCAGAGTTTGTTATTGTTGGTGTTTCGTACACACAGATTACACATTTTGAAGTCTTATTGCTGATCGAAAGATTAAAAAATCAAAAAAATGAAAAAAAATATTTTTTTTTTGCTTTTTTGCTTTTGTTTTGTTTTTTTTAAAAGAGGGGGAGGGGGTAGTAAGTATATTGATATTGAGTTTTCATGTAAAATACAGAATAAAAATTTGATGACAAGATTTCCGAGGTGAAAACTTGTAATATTGGTATTATATTTATTTTTATCACGGTTTTTAGTGTTTAACTTTATTAAGTTTTGTTGGACTAAAATAACGGCAGTAGAATACCAAAGGAACAAAGTCCAGAGACAAGGTAGAAGTAAAGAGCACCAAAAGACGGAAGACAAAAGACGCTTCACAACCACAAAACGCAAAAAGTACAAATACAACAATAAAAACTAAAGCACTAACAGTGTGAACTCTTAAAAAGAGTGGCATCAGGAGTTCTGGAATGGTAAGCATGTCCGACTCTGTATACAACACCTGACACACTGTCGATGGGTCAATCCAGGCGAAGTCAAAACCGGTAATGTGAATTCCGGGAAGACGTGAATCTAGCTGAAAATGTCAGTTTTCATTTGTGACACCGACATTTCATATCTATCTATGATGTCATCGTGACGACCATAGAATTTCTGAAGGGATGAAAGTAACGACGGTTGAACATAGCCCTGACTCAGCAGTTTTTGTTAAGGTGCATTTTTCTTTCTACAAAGTCACTGCATGAACTACAAGCTCTACAGTAACGAATTAATTGTGAAATATACACCCCATATGCAGGAATATTGCTGCTGAGAAAGGGAAAGTTCACAATTGGGAAGTCAAAATTATCACGTTTGTTATATAATCTTTATTTCAGACGTCCATGTTCGTCAATGTATAACAAAAAGTAGCGGTATGAAACAGAATTGGGTGTATCGGTTGTATTTTTTATTGCAAGTTCACTAGGGTAGATTCGATGTAAATATTCTTTAAATTTTGTGTTATTAAGAGAAAGTACATTGTCTATATATCTGAAGCTGAAATTAAAAGTCTGGGCCAGTTGTTTTTATTTCTGTTTTATTAGCTCTTGTAAAAACTTTGCTTCATACGAAAAAAGGAAAATCTATATATAATATTTGTTGAAAATTGTTATTTGTGCGGAAAAATCCTAAATATTCAGTGTTGTGTTTTCATTGACACTCAGTATATTTAACAATGCAATCAACAATTATTGCATACAATACAATACTGCCTGATATCTAATAATCCATTGGGGATAAAAAGGGAATATACTGTTTTAATTCAAATACAGACACTACTCTCGTAGTTAAATAAAGATTAATTTTTTCAGACATATCAGTAATAATTAATCTCGCAAAGATTTTCTGAGGTATAACCTGCTGTTATACGTGAGAAATTTTCAAGGCATTCCTCCTTTTTTCTGAATTTGCAATTTTTGAATTTGAATGATAACAATACTACTTTCTAGAGCGGAATTCTATGGAATTAGTCTTTCATTTATACGTGCAACCATACAAATCCAAACATTATATTTGTTAGGCACATTTTTGTCTCAGGGTGGTTGATGTGCATCTGCTTTGTCTTGTTAGCATTTAGATATTTCGTTTTCGTTATCGCTCTTATTTTCAATGATATACATTACAGACAGAGTCATATGATGATAAATGTCCCTGTCGGACATGTCCCAAACCCAAAATCTGACAATTTTATTAGGGGTCGTAAAATTGTCCTTCTGCTTCACTGATTTTAATTAGGGTATAGGTGATCAGTTTTATTACTTGTTTTAAATCTATTTTATATATTTGATTTGAAAACAGATAATAATTATTAATAAAATATTTAAAAGTTGTATCTTTTTTACACAAAACACAAATCATGACTCTTAAAATACTAATATAAACTCATAGAATTTTATGCAATTATTATGTAAGAAATTTCTTACTATTTAACAATTTTTTGATGGATTATGATTTGCAGATACTTCTTTATATATCTTATATTTTATATTTGTATCAAAAAATTAAAAACTATACATTTACATAGAAAATAGAAATATATTCATTTGAATTTTCTAAATTGTACATTTATAATTATCAGGTGTGTGATTAATTTTTACTGCTTATTTTTTGAAAAGTTGAAATACAAAATCAAATAAATGAAAACTTATTAAATTATTGATTAATTTGAATATTAGATTATTATCAGTTTAAAAAAAAAATTATTCATTATAATTAAAAATGCATTTAAAATTTATTAAAATGATTGTGGCCTTCCACAGGTAAGGGATTATCATTGACTTATCACTAAATCACCACACCAGTCAGGTACATTAACTATTTTATGACCCATGTTTTATGACGCTTAAGCCCCATTAACAGCAGGAGATTAGTCTGACTGGCACATCTGTCCGACATGTCTGAAATCATGTCTGATTTGGACATCTAGCATCATATGTCTCTGCCTGTACTGTGCATGTCAGGGCATACCCTTTTTTAACTTGGAATGAGGCTGCTAATTTCTTTTCTTGCCAGCTAAAATATTTTTGAGTAACCATGCAGTTTTAGCATTTTGAATAAAGTGCATGGTAGAGCAATGAGTGCAATAATATTCTAGCTTTACAGCATATTTTTGAAGATTAGCTTGCTTCAAAGATAAATTATCTAAATAATTACAAACTTATCAATAATGTGGATTGCGAAAACCAATATGTCCCCATTTCTGATCCGTTTTCTGAAAAGCTTGCATGCGGGCGTCAAGAAATAATTTCCAGACATAACTAACTCGAGTTTTATTTGTATATGTCGTTGGGTAACTGGGTAACATTGAAAATTACTAAATTACCTAAATTACTAAAGGTATAGAAAATTAAGTTTCTGCATATGGCCATTTTGACAAACTTTGTATCTTCAGTGCAGATGGAATCGAAGACCGTTTGTAAATCTGATGGAGAACAAATGATCAAAATAGATCGAAATAGAGAGCAAATGTCAGGAAGGAAGATAGAATTCGGATAAATTGAGGTTCCAATGCTAAAAGGCAGAATAAATTTAAGAAATATTTGGTTGTAGGAAGTTATCTCATGATGATGCACTCCAATCAAACGACTCGTAGGGTTATGATATAATCCAGTTAAAAATCTTTCTAATTTTGGAGACCTAAAATGGATTGCTAGTATATTTAGTTTCATTTTCAATTTCTGATCAATTAAAATTAGATACAACAATTCATACAACAAAACAAATATCATTATAAATTTGAAGAATGATATGTCCAAGGTTCACACTGACAGACATTAAAAAAGTAGACCCGATGACAATGTTTCGATACGTTCAATTAAATTGAAAAGGTCAAATGAAAAAAAAAATAGTCCCTGTACATTTTCAGACTACAGCTACTTAGTTAAGGTAGTTCGGGTGACTAAAAACAAAACGATAGATTTTTCTTATCTTTCTGTGATTGAAAGTTTATTAAATGTACTTCAAAATTTTAGTAAAAAAATAATAGGTCACCGAACTCTTTTTTCTAGGAGAAGTTTCCGAAAATAACAAGATTTCGGGCTTTTCAATAAAGTGTATATAGGGAGAAAATAATATTTTATAATTTTGTATATGAATAAAACGATAGATTTTGGTTAAAATGTAGTATAAAGTGTGTTGAAGAAAGAACTATGAATATATGAAATAAAACATTGGGGTAACCGATCATATTATTGAAAAGAACCGTGAAAATGTGATTTTTTTACTTATTATTTCTTTAGAATTATCTCCCCTTAATAAAAATAAGAGTTTTTCAAAAAGTAAAATATTTTACACACTCGCAGCATAAATGTTGCTTATTTGATTTTATTTATTATCAATGAACTATTCAAAATCATTTTCAAAATGTTTTAATAGCAAATTCCAATTTTCATCAAATGCGCAATGATGGATGCGCAGTTTTAGACACACCTTAATGTAGTCTTACTGAATACCAATCCATCTTAATGTGTCAAACGAATTAGACTTTGCAAACCCAAATTAAATTTGCTTTAAAAATAAAGAGTGTTGTGAAGCAGTTCGTGAAGCATAAATGAACGAGCAAGTTAAATTCTTGTAGAACTGCTAAATTGTCTGAATTTTGTCATTTATTAAGAGTCATTAATAATTTCAGTCTGTCTGCTGTTCTGATTCTGACTATTAACTTCCGATGCTTAAAAATTCTGAAACAAAAAAAAAAATGATAGTGTAGTGACATTTTTACTTTTGGATGCGTACACCATATATTATATGTAAACATTCAAACACTTCCACGTATGAAGTATACGACCCTTAAATTCATTTGCTACTTTAGGACCTACTGTCAATATGGTGACTACCTTGGTAGAGCTCGGTAACTCACAAATAGGCTACTTATACAAGGGTATGTTATACATAATTGTAGTCATTACTACAAAAGCTTTACAATAAACATCATCATCTTGTGGACTGCTATAGAATATCTGTTGCCCAGCTGACAACATATCTTTCCCTTCAGCTTCAGTTGTTTTTCCTCTACTGGTTTTGATTTTACTACCAGATTTGACATGCTTACCACAGAAGATGTTTTATAAGAAGCAGGAAATGCATACTCTACCACAGCACCTGATCTGACTCATGGTTTTGTTACTGGGTAACTGATATTTATTGTAGATTTTAATATTATTTTGTTGTTCTCTATGTACGACAGCTACACAAACATTTTGTTTTCTTTTTTATATGACATTCAGGTGTCTCGAAACATATTCATCTGCCAAATTGTGTGCATTGTTAGAATTTCTGTTGGAAAAATAAATGAAGATGTGTACATTTAGATGTTGAACCATATCTTTTTACTCAAATCGACCGTCCCTTTTCTGTACAGAATTTTTTATTCCAAGATGACAATATGTTGATATACAGGAGACATGTAATTGACAGCTGATCTATCACCCAATCTAAAATTCGACGAAAGCGTAAAGCAGAAAAAATTCAGTAGTAACTTATAGGTGAATTCTTTAAATCGCAATGTTTAACAATAGGAATATTTTTTAATTTGTCATTCTTTCCTTAATAGAAATTGAAAATCAGATGAGAGTTGTGAATTCGATACATCAAATTATTAAGTTGTTATCATTAAATATATTTTTTACTCTTTTATTAAAATTTTATCTGCAGGTAAGTACAATTATTTAACGTTTGCAAAAATTCAATTTACCGTTAAAAGTGTTGTTATGTCAATATTTGGTGTTTTAATGTTGGTACAAACCGGTAAGAAAACTAATAATTCTATTGTATAAACGGATTGTGAAAGTCCAGATCTATTTTAAATAACATTTGGAATAAATATCTTGCTAATATTATAAATTCTCGCATAGTTACTTATAGTATTATTCTGCTGAGTTTTAAGAAAGAAGAACTTGAGACTCTAAAGAATGGAGCATGTTGAGATTTTCATGGTTTTATGAATATGGTTAAACTACTATCTTTTGATGTTAAACGTTCATTCCGGTAACAAGTTAAACGCCGCTTGCTAAATTAATTCACAAATCTTTACACATACCCTCTAATTCCACCGTTCCATTACCGTTCTGGTCTGCATATTCCAAGAAGAGTTCAAAGTCCTTTTCTACATCTGCTTTTGCAATGAGGCCAGGGTATTCTTTAGTTACGAAAAGGGCGTATTCTACAAGACCAATTGAACCATCCCCACTAACATCAAACGCATTAAACGTCTCCTCAGATACGTCATAACTGGTTCGTTTTGACAAAATCTCCTATTTGACAAACAAAAAATTGTTTGAAAGGTATCATCATAAATAAATAGAAAATGGATAGACTGTTATACTACCATTAAAGGTCAAAGGTAGCATTAAAATGGTAGCATGTTTCGGTTTACTGAAAACCAAAACAAAAAACAAGAGCTCATTCGATAATGCTCTATGTCAAAATACACACACTGTACATTAAATTCGGTATCACTTTTTCTTAAATTTCAATTCATTGTAATGGTAGATACTGTTGGAAATGACAAACTACCATAGTAACAATTAATTTAGTTTCTGTCGATGACCATTTCGATAACTTATGTCTCTTCAGTGTAGATCAAATCAAAACATTCAGAAGTTAACAAATTGAAATACGTGCAAAAGCTGATAGAGATAAGATAACCAATAAGATCTAAATATTAAACCAACATTCAGCTAAGGACAGAATTATGCGTAAAGGCGATATTCCTTAATTTTCAACACATTTTGTTTAATTTAGATATTGCAAGTTTCAAAATAAAACAAATCGAAAAACGTACAAAAGCTGATAGAGATCAGATAACCAATAAGATCTTAATAGTAAGCCAACATTCAGCTAAGGACAGAATTATGCGTGGAGGAGATATTCCTTAATTTTCAACAAATTTTGTTTAATTTAGATATTGCAAGTTTCAAAAAAAAAAAATGCAACATTAACATTGATAGCATGATTCACTTTTCTTTATATATTGCTGTTGCATGCATTGCAAACACGCTTGCCCTTTCAACAACCCAGGCTCATTTCTTGAGGAGTTCTTGTCATGATGTCTATGCTTTTGTTCTCAGAAATGTATTTTAATTTGTGTTACGAGATTTGGATGTCATTGTGTACACTTTTTGTACCTTATTAATTTTTTTTCGGATAGGTTAGTTGTTAAATTTTTCAGGGAGAATAAATTCTCTGAACACTGGTCAAACTATAAAAACATACAAAGTCATGATTTGATCAAATCTGCTTTCAATTTGTGTTCCAAAGATATAATTATTGTGGTTATATATAAATATCAGAAGAGCACTGTGTGCTGAGGTGACACTCGTCAGATATTTTTTTTTAAATTTCGGAGCATGATGATATTATAAGATTAAACACCGTTTTGAAGGAATTTTTGGGAGTATAAACGGGACCAATTCACTCACAAACAATTAAAAGTCCGAAGGACTTTTATGATATGTTTGTGAGTGACTTGGTCCCGTTTATACTCCCATAAATTCCTTTCAAACGGTGTTTAATCCTTATAATTCTTTTAATTTGACGATAAGGAATTAGATTTTTACTTTTATAATGCCAATCGCACATTTTTTTTCTATATGATTCACTCGGCGTATGAATTTATAAAGTGAACTTAAATGTAGTTCGGTCAACGTCGTCTATCGAAAAATAAACGACTTCAGAAATTGCAACCGGAAGTAAATTCAACCAATCATATCAGCGTATTTCCTATTATGCAATTCGTATAAGAAAAAAAAACACACAAAAGGTAAATTGGCTAGGTTAAGGTAGTTCTTTTCTTCTGTTTCTTTATGAAAAGAGAAACTTTTTTTCATATTTGGTTTTAGATTTAAATATTTAAAACATAGCTGATTACAATTAATATCGTATCACTGCTATTACATGAAAAGGGTGCATAAAAGTTATGGTTATGCTACAAATCTCATTGTATATTCTTTAAGGGAGTACGAGTGTCAGAAATTTTGTAATTAGAATCAAAATGCTGACCTTTTGTTTTGAAGAACTTTGTTCGCTACATTATATTGTCCTTACAGCATATTTTCATTTTTTTTACTTCGTATCTTTTTTTTTATTTTATTTTATTTTTTAATTCTTAGTTTTTTAAAATTTTTATTTCGGTTGGCTTTGAATTAATACTTACATCAATACTTCGTCCAAGCATTCGGGAATCGACTTCTCTGTACTGTGGAAGTTCAATACTTCGTCCATATCGTGGCAGTCCGAAACTTCGACCAAATCGTGGAAGTCCGGTACTTCGTCCATATCGTGGAAGTCCGGAACTGCGTCCATATCGTGGAAGTCCAAAAGCAGATCCCGAAGCCGGCAGTATACACCGAAAG
Organism: Modiolus philippinarum; assembly: GCA_002080025.1. NCBI lineage: Eukaryota > Metazoa > Mollusca > Bivalvia > Mytilida > Modiolidae > Modiolus > Modiolus philippinarum. The sequence continues at coordinate 91,143 of MJUU01066053.1, forward strand.
ATGCATATACATACCATACACGACAGTAAGATTTTAATCATTACCTGAAAAATGAATAGAGCTTAAAATTGTACAAATAACAAAATACCGAAGTAACTGTGAATTAAATATTTTACGAAAGGATATTTAGTAAATGGACATGAGACCATTACACATATGTTAACTCCAACTGCAATTAATTTAATGAGCTGTATGGCCATTTCGGAAATTTATTCTTCATCAGCAGCACTAGAACCCAAAAAAAATGGAAAGTTTTATCATATGATCACTTCGACTACATGTACTTGTGTCTCTACTTTGCAGAACAGATCAAAACATTCTGAAATCCATAAACCGATGTTTGTAAAAGCTGATAGAGGACAAATAACCGATAGGCTCTAAATAGGCAAGCCGAAAATGACCTGAGGATATAGCTATGCAAGAGGACAATGCTCCTTAGTTTTGCACAAATTTTAATAAAATTTTGATGTTACAAGATTCCAAATCACTTTTCGGGCCAGCACCAAAGTACTGACTGCTTGGTTGTCAGGGTTGGAGAATATCCTCGGGAATAATAGTCTGTCAGCAGAGGCATCGAACAAGTGGAAATAAATTACAAAATACTGAAGTTACTTTGAAACAGTTAGTTTCTGCAAATAGCCATTTCGAAAACCTGTGTCTCTTCAGAAATCCATAATTCCAAAATTACATACTATATCCTCTGATAATCGTTTAATATAGCAATTATAACAATCGTGGCATTTTTAAGCGATGTGAGCGTTTTCCTAATTTGGAAACTTGGAGAATGCATTCAATATGAATCCATATCTTTAAAGCATAATATCAGAAAACGTTTAATTCATAAAGTGGTTAATGCCTTCAATTACACAAGAGTTCCTGTCTCGAATGTGCCGTATTGCGAAGAAAAAAAATCAAGACCGACGATCTGACCGCGCTACGTCATTGCCAGTGTTGATCTTGTATTAAACGGGCATCTATATGATACATTCTTTTCCATTTTTTAAATGGAAAACTGTTAACCTGATGTGGTGTACATGTCTCAATTATTGACATCAAACAAATTAAATTATCCTTCAGTTAACGGCGAACTCGATCATTGTGTGAAAAACTTCCATTCCGGATTTTCATCAACTCCGTTTCGGAATTGATTTAAAAATTGAAAAAAAAACAAGTGCGTTTCGGCGTTGAATACTTCTATACACTAAAATAAAAACTTTAAAGCTTTAATAAAACAATATTTATCATGTTTCTTACGACTTTATTTCTTCACAATAGACTAAAGCTATTTGTTTCGAATCTAATAGGATAATACTGGTATGCATTTTATATCATTTAATTTCATAGTTTAAAAAAAAACAATGGCGGAACTTTTTTCAAAATTGTGTTTTGATTTGTTCAAATATTCAACTAATATGTCCTGGAACTAAGACCATCATTAAACCCATGTGAAACATATTTTGATTATAGCCTGTAAAATGATGAAACCACGTGAGAACCAAACTGTCAGTCAACCAAACGAACCATCCATGGACAACGGCAACATTGGAAGCACGTCACATTAGTACGGGACAGAAAAGAAGAGGAAGACACATATGGAAATGAACAACATGGACCCAATTAAAACCAAGGATGAGATCAGGTGCACCGGTAGAGTAAGCATCTCCTGCTTTCTATAAGACGCCGACATGTTGAACAACTCCGGTAGTAAAATCAAATCCGGAATGGGAAAACAAACTTTAGCTGTAAAGAGAAAGATCCGTTGTCATCTGGATAACAGATATCCAATTGCTGTCAACAAGATCGTAATATTGACCGCAAAACTTCAGGGTGACTTCAAGTTATGGGTAACATATCCTTGCTTGAGTAGCCTATTTATAAGAAACCGAGCTCTATCAATGCAGTCACTGTATCGACCACAACGTCTCGAGCAGCGAATGAGTTTGGAGATGTGAATATTTCTGATTATCCGATTTTCGTTTTTTCTTTGTTTGCTTTTTCAACATTTTTCTAAAATTACTGATTTCCTATGTTGGGTTCTAGTGCTGCTAATGAGGAATTAATTTCCGAAATGGCCATACAGCTCATTAAAATTATTGCATTTGGAGTTAACATATGTGTTACATGTATGGTCTCATGTTCATTTACTCCATAAACTTTTGTAATATATCCATATGCTGGCGCTTTTGGAATGTTACTACAATGAAAATGGAAGCTGACTATTGGAAAAGTGAATTAATCGCGTTTGTCATACAGCTTTGTTTGTAGTGTATCTCTGTTGTCAATTTTAGGATTAAGGTCAAAGAACGAGGCCGATGTAGACGTATCTGTAGTATCCTTAATTTTGAGCTCTTTTGGATAGATAAGATGAAGAAAATCACCAAAGCGAAGGTTGCTTATTGATAAAATATTATCTATATAACGGATACCGAAATAAAATTACTGGGCTTGTATTTTATCTTTATTTTGAAAAACCCTTTGATGAATTCAGCCTCATAAAACGGAGAAATAGGTCGCTTAAATGAGGTTCACAGTTTGCGCCCATTAGAATTCCGATAGTCTGTTGAAAAACACGTCCTCAAAACTGGACAAATATATTGTCGATCAGAAATATAACTTCTTCCTCTGTATATTTTTTACTGTGATTCTGAGTCGTATTTCATAATGTATGCTTGTTCTTTGTACATAACAATGTACTTTTATCTTTGTTCGCCGTTCGTACAGGAGAAACATCCTTCAGCCGAGATGTCAGTTGTCTATAAGAGTGGTGGTATAAATTGCGGAGAAGTCAAGAGTTTTTATGCTGATACAGTGGCATATGATCTCAAATTTAAGATGTTTCGCAGATATTTCAAGTTTTTTTTTTTTTTTTTTTAATATCCACATTTTATTTACGCCACTTCTGGAAAAGGTAGTATAACATGTATAGCAATATTTTTGAATGTCCTCTTTTACGGCTATCAAGATGCAGGTTAACAGCTTGAAATAGGTTAGAAAAACAAGACATGCATATAGTTACGATAACCTTTTAGAATAAAATCCACTTTCATATAGGCTATATATGAATGAAAACCAAAAGGCTTCATTCCTTTTTAAAACAACGATTTACCGGAATAAAATTGCTTTTAAATATTGAGTATTGTAGACGACCGTTGTCATTAACTCAAAAAGTGTTGACTTGAGCGTTAAATTCCTTCAAATTATTACGGGCATGTCAGATTAGTATTGTAATTGCCAATGAATGCTATAAATGTTAAATTGTTACTGTCAAAAAATACTAAACGGTACCACAGATGATACTTTTAGGCAAATGAAGAGTTGCCAAAAAAAAAAAAAAAAGCTGAAACGCATAACCGAAGTTCACAAAGTTAATGCAGATCGTCCTTACATGCATGGTGCTTCAAAAGCTAATTTCGATTAAATATTTTACGAAAGGATACGGAGTAAATGAACATGAGACCATAACACATATGTTAACTCCAACTGCACTAATTTTAATGAGCTGTATGGCCATTTCGGAAATTTATTCCTCATCAGCAGCACTAGAACCCAAACAAAGGAAATCCATAATTTCAAAAAAATGTTTAAATGCATAAAACCAAACGAAATCCGAATAATCAGTAATATCAAATATAGCTAAGGACAAAACTACGATGGTGGGAGTTAATCCTGCGGTTTTAGAATTTACATAACTTAAGATAATAGTAATTAAACAAAGTGTACACATGAGATATTATCTCATGTACAAGTACACCACATNTAAGAAAAATAAAGAGCATACATCTCTACCGCGGGGAATTGTTTTACCAACTCCACACTGCAATAAAAGACAAACTCCTGAATTAAATATTTTACGAAAGGATACGGAGTAAATGAACATGAGACCATAAAACCATAAAACTTAGTTGAACATCATATCATAATCAAAACACGAGTGTTACCGCATATAATGCAGTACAATTAGTTTCAAACAAATAGAGAAGGTCTTTATATAAAGAATTATATACTGAACATCAACAGAAAAGCATGACATGTACATTTAAATTGAAACGGAAATATCTCTTTGAATGCTTGTCAGAACATGTTGAGATTATGTTATTAAGTAAGCGAAATTCTGAAAAATATGGAAAGTTTTTCAAATCTGAATTTCAATTTCTCAAAAATTACCTTTTGACCGCAAAAGGCAAAAATGACGTGCAACAATGAAATTTGAACTCTTCTTGCTCTTAACTTTATGAGATGGACAGGAATAAATGTATCTGCATAACAAACTTTACAAGATCATTGTAATGAAATTAAATTTGTGACTTTTTCGTTCGTTCGCTTTCCATACAATTGTTGCTGTTGCATTATTTTCGATTTTATGTTGACGACTATCGGCTCGTTTATTCTCCACTCACGGAATTTTATTAAAATTTATGAGGAATCAATAACGTATAAATATTTCCGAAGCGGCATGCCATGAAACCAGTTTTTGGTAAATATTTATATCCAAGATTACATTTTACCCTAAATTTCCGCAATGATGAATTGGAGTTCAACATTTTAAGAAAGGATATGGAGTAAATGAACATGAGACCATAACACATATGTTAACTGCAACTGCAATAATTTTATTGAGCTGTATGGCCATTTCGGAAACTAATTCCTCATCAGCAGCACTAGAACCCAAACAAAGGAAATCCTTAATTTCAAAAAAATGTTTAAAATNCATAAAACCAAACGAATCCGAATAATCAGCAATATCAAATATAGCTAAGGACAAAACTACGATGGAGGGAGTTAATCCTTCGGTTTTAGAATTTACATAAATTTAGATTATATTAATTGAACAAAGTGTACACATGAGATATTATCTCATGTACAAGTACACCATATCTAAGAAAAATAAAGAGCATACATCTCTACCACGGGAAATTGTTTTACCAACTCCACACTGCAATAAAAGACAAACTCCTGTATTAAACATTTTAAGAAAGGATATGGAGTAAATGAACATGAGACCATAACACATATGTTAACTGCAACTGCAATAATTTTATTGAGCTGTATGGCCATTTCGGAAACTAATTCCTCATCAGCAGCACTAGAACCCAAACAAAGGAAATCCTTAATTTCAAAAAAATGTTTAAAATACATAAAACCAAACGAATCCGAATATTCAGCAATATCAAATATAGCTAAGGACAAAACTACGATGGAGGGAGTTAATCCTTCGGTTTTAGAATTTACATAAATTTAGATTATATTAATTGAACAAAGTGTACACATGAGATATTAGACTTTTTGTTAAAAGAGAGCTCTTGCAAGGAAAAAGTCACAATATCGACAACAGGTAGTAACGAATAAGTTGGAAATTTGAATATGCTGGCGCTGCTTGAATATTACTTTAAAAAAATGAGTGGAGAAACAAGTCGGCTTTAATAGATGCACAATTTGTATCCATTTAAATTCCGATAGCCTGTTGAAACATGCAGTTCCTCGAAACTAAAAACAAATTGTCGAAACTTATAACATTTTAACCACTCCAATTTCTGTACGCTATAACATTATGTAATACTTACAAAAACATACCAGGAGTGATTATGACCACAAACAACAATTAATAGGAATAAATTGAATGTATATCAAAATAATAATGTTATCGGAGTAAATAAAGTTAAAGAATGATTTTTTTAATTTTTTTTTTTCAAACGGAATACCTTTAGTCATTGAAAAACACTTACGTTTGAGTCACTTGTCTCTGTTTCTCCTCCGTTTAAACCGAATAAGCAAGTACTGACAATTGCTCCTTAAATATCTCAAAGTAAAATGTCAAAGACCGAAAATGATAAGAATGCAATAACTGTTTTTTAATCAGATTTTATCTATTAAACAATAAAAGATAACCCGAAATCATGTAATAAATGATTTTTCAATTTCTGCAGGTATTTTTAGAAATAAGTAAAGTTCGTAATGACAAAATAAATAGATTTTTTAACTATTACAGTACTGACAGATCACGAAAAACTGACAGCGATACAATTAGATAATTTTGTGCTGAATATAGCATATTCATGGATTTAATTTTCAAATTGAAATACATTGGAAACCTGAATAAAAAATCCCTCAGAAAGATCATTAGATATGAAAATTATTTAATAAATTGTTATAAAAATTAGAGGTTAAGTTTAAATTGCAAAAATGTTCAGCATGTTAAGATCTACCCACATGGATTTTTTAAAGAAAATCCAAGTACCTATATATGAGTTGTGGTCCTTTATTGGTCAAATTTTTCATGATTTTTTACTTTTTGTCCTATATTTCAAAAATGCTTTGAGATAGAGGTCAAGTTTAAATTGCAAAAATGTTCAGCAAGTTAAGGACTATATTTTATGGAACACATTCAAGTTTTCCGACCGCTTCTAAGATGGCCGCCAGCGGGGAACTTAGTTTACCATTTGACCTAATGGGAAAATTCATACAAAGAACTTCTTCTTGAGAACCACTGAATGGATTTGAACCAAACTTGGCATGAATGATGCTTATGAGGTGCTGACCAAGTGTTGTTATTTTGGTTCTGATGTGTCATCCGACATGTTGCCAGCAATGATCTTTATTTTAACATTGGACCCTAGGGAAAATGCATACAAAGAACTTCTACTTTAGAACCACTGAATGGATTTGAACCAAACTTGGCAAACTTGGCAAACTTGGCATGAATGATGTTTATGACGTGCTTACCAAGTGTTATTACTTTGGTGCCAATCTGTCATCTTACATGACCGACAGCATTGGACCCCATGGGAAAAGCTCACAAAGATCTTCTACAGAACTGCTGAATGGATTTAAATCAAACATGACATGAATGATGCCTGTCAGGTGCTGAACAAGTGTGTGAAATTAATTTTACAAAAGGTCTTTTTCTAGAGAACTGCTTAATAGATTTAATCCAAACTTTGCTTATGAGAAGCTGATCAGGTGCTGTTACTTCAGTTCTGATCCATCATCCAACATGGCTGCCAGCAATGAATGGGACCCTAAGGGGAAAAGCATACAAAGATATCATGGAAAACCATTGAATGGGTTCAATTTAAACAATGCATAAATGAAACTTGTGAGATTTTGACCAAGCTTGTTACTTTGGTGCTGATCCGTCTTCCGACATGGCCAGCAAAAGTTAGTTTATCATTGGACCCAGTGGAAAATGCATAAAACATGTAAAAAGATCTTCTCCTCTGAAACTGCTTGAACAATTTCAGTAGAATTTTGATATGATAGTCCTTATGTGACCCTCTTCAAAGTTTTATGTTTAATAGATGTCAGCAGGGAAATTAACATCGGCCCCGCTTAAGTTTGGAAACTGCATTCAAAAATCTTCTCTGAAACTGCTTGAACAATTTTAATTAAATTTTATAAAAAATTTCTGAATTTTATGTACATACACCACCAAAGATGGACCATCAACTGGGAATTATAGTGCTGCCACACCCAGGTGAGCGATACAGGCTCTTGAGAGACTCTTGTTTCTTTGTTTTTGTTTAAGCCATTTTGCACTTGTAAATTTTTTCTTCATTCTGTATTCTTCTGCAGTCGTTGTTCAAAGAATTATTAGATAATTTGAAGGAATTGAAGTACAACATGTGAATTGGATTAATTGTCCCTTCGTACGCTTGGCCAAATGCAAGTAATTTTTAATAGCTATCACTAGTAGCTATCACATAAACATATTTCACTAATTGGTAAATAAAAATTGTGTTTCCTTCATTTTGAAAAAAACAAATTTACATTTCACATATATTTTTTTTAAACTCCGCGCAATATAATGACAGGAACGTTCCTGTGCGATTTAATTCCCACGCATCTAGATTTGTTTAATCAAACAGATTCAACTCATTTGAATTTTTTAATTCGACTAATATTTGTTCCAACGAAAGAATTTTAAACTGAAATCCACGAAATCTTATTGTCAAGAAAATAAGGGTATACAGTAAATCTGCGAATTTTTACACGATTTCATCCACAAATATAAAAAAATCATCATAGGCTCTAAAATTGCAGCATAAAACAGGCTGCATATTACAATATCAAGAATTTGAAAACAAAGAAGAAAAAATACCATTCATGAATATAACAAGTTCAGACAACATAACAAAAACAAAACAAAATAAAGCAAACTGAAAAATAACACTACCAAATTGTAGAACTCTAAGTGTTATAAAAATCCCTACAGAAAACCAAAAACAAAATGGAAGTATCATCATATGCACAAAAAGGGTAAACATGCATGGCTCCATGTCTTTGCAATGTCTCTGGACTTTGATTTGTAATAATTTCTTCCCTTGTTCCTTCGGTATTCGACTGCCGTTTTCCATCTATCATTGCAGCTGAAATAAATACTGGACGATCTGTTTGGTAGCTGAGTGTTTAATATCATTTTGCGCATATGCAGAAAAAAAATTACAGTAACTTCGGTATATTGTTATTCCTAACCTTAATACAAAACTAATTACAAATCATTTGTACATGTTGTTTCTTTAAACCTAAAAACAGCATCACGGTGAACGTTGGAAGAACATTATACCCTTATGCACAACTCTGTACAGAAAACATCACCGAAAAAGAAAGAAAAGAAAGAAAATAAATGTTCGAAATTCAAAACAACACAGAAAATCAACAACTCATTCGACAGTTGAAAAACCTAATGAGTATCATCTGAATAATCTTTTGTATAGTGTTACGAGTAAATGGTTTTGTTGACCTTCAAATGAATCTGTTTACTTCATATTATAAATATATCTTGCAATATAGCTGTAAGAAATAGCTAACGACACATACTATTTATAGGATGAAACTTGTGTTAAGAGTATGGTAAGATAAAAAAACTTATACATTAAAAAATATATATATTCTTCAAAATTATGTGTATTTAAGCAATATTCGTGTAATACTATTAATTTGATATGGTTTGAGGCATTTGATTAGTGGAGAAATGATCACATGGCTCACTATATTTTTTAGAGAGTATATCAAAAAGTTATATTGCATGTTACTAAAATAGTACTACATATTGCATGTTCATATGAATGTTTGTAAAAGGAAAATTACAATCTTACTTAATTTATTTACATGTAAATGAATTTTCCAAGAGTCAGTTTTATATTATACACACTATGACTATATAATAGTACTTTGAATTTTAAATATATTAATTTCTTAAATATTTCAATTATACTAGTATTTTACATTTGAATATTTAGATAACAGATAACAATTACCTAATTAGTGTTTCTGTAATTAATAATATAGCAATTATAGTCTGTGTATGAGGTCGATACGATGTTATATCGACCTGGAAAAGCATATCGACCCCATACACAGACTTTATTTGTATAGTGTCTTTCAATATAGGATTTATTTGTATGAGGCTTAGAAACAAGGCCATGCGAGCTTTAGCTTTTTCAACTTGTATATTGCTTTTATACTGCAATCTTAAAATATAGAAACTCCAACGAAAAAAATGAATGTTCGCATTCAATGAATATAACAGTGCAAAAAGATGGCTATCTGCTTCCATATTAAGAAATTAATTTTTTAATCTCCAAAAAAATTTAGATTAAGGATTAATTAACATAATTAAAAAATACAATTTGAAAATATTATCTGATTTATGTAAATTCTAAAACCTAAGGTTGAACCCCCTCCATCGTAGTTTTGTCCTTAGCTGATTATTCGGATTTCGTTTGGTTTTATGCATTTTAAACATTTTTTGAAACTGTGGATTTCCTATATTTGGGTTCTAGTGCTGCTGATGAGGAATTAATTTCCGAAATGGCCATACAGCTCATTAAAATTTATTGCAGTTGGAGTTTACATATGTGTTATTGTCTCATGTTCATTTACTCCATATCCTTTCGTAAAAAAATTGTCAACTTCTGGTAATCGTTTTCTTTTCATTTACCAGTTGTATTAAGAGGTAAAGAAAAACTGGTTTCAGATTTGGAGTTACGACGCTTTGGTCATTAGTTAAGATAAACTACGACGAAAATTCAAGAAAACTGCAAAAACAAGTAAAATTTAAAATTGCCATGCACCTACGTGCATTTATGAATCTTTTTGAAACTTTGCAGGTGAAAAGTATGGGTTGTAATTTAATACAACACTTTACGTGCGTTGTCGTATAATTCTGGGTCCGCCCAATTTACGTATCCGGCCGGATACAGAACGTTAACATTTTGGGTCCGGGTATCTATTATTCTGTATCCGCCCGTATAAGTTTGGGTCCGCCCAATTTATGTATCCGGCCGGATACATAATGTTAACATTTTGGGTCCGGGGCAAAAACACTGGGCAAAAATAATAGATTAAAGACTTATAAACGCTAGATCATCACTGACTAATATGAAAAGATAAAAATAATTTTGTCAAGACCAAAACATCAAAAGTTTTCGCATACACGTCTCTTCCAAACCAGCTTACCTGGTAGAAAATAACGCAACAAAAATGGTATCATTATATAGTAAAAGACCCCTAAAATGAAGTCATAAAATAATAGCATAATTACGTAATAAAATACATTCCCGTAGAGTGTTTTTAGAATGATTGGAAACGTCATTAAGTAATTAGTTATGTAAAACTTGTTTAAATTTTATTAAAAAAAGACAATTATTTTTTAAGAGAGTAGTGTGTTTATTACGCAATTAAAAACATATCTAAGTAAACAGATCACCTTAATAATAACAACAAATGAAATATTTTTCCAAATAAGGAAAACTTAATAATTGTTGTATTTTGGCAGTTGAACAGCTTGGATATTTTTCGTTGTGTTATATTTACCCAGCACTTTCTTCATATTGTTTTTGACTCTGTCTCTCCATCACAATGTGACGAGAACTACTCCTACATTTGTTTTTGGAGTTAGGGTTTGATTTTGTTATAGAATTATTGCATATACGATGCAGATGTGAAATAAGTTTAAGAATTTTTGAATGTGTTGATGCATATATAACCCGGAAATATTTGGTTATTTGGATTTAAAATTAAATTACATGTTTTGCATTAAAAATTCGCTTTGGATATTCCATATAATACATTTTAGGTATACAACAGAAACAAAAACAGCTAGCCCAGACTTTTAATTTCAGCTTCAGATATATAGACGATGTACTTTCTCTTAATAACCCAAATTTTAAAGAATATTTACATCGTATCTACCCCAGTGAACTTGAAATTAAAGAGACAACCGATACACCCGATTCTGCTTCATACCTTGACCTTTTGTTGTACATTGACGAATATGGACGTCTGAAATCTAGATTATATGACAAACGTGATGATTTTGACTTTCCAATTGTGAACTTTCCCTTTCACTGCAGCAATATACCTGCATCCCCAGCATATGGAGTATATATTTCACAATTAATTCGTTACTGTTAAGCGTGCAGTACATACAGTGACTTTGTGGAAAGAGCAAAAGCACTGTCACAAAAACTGCTGAGTCAGGGATATGTTCAGCCTTTGTTACTTTCGCCCCTTCAGAAATTCTATGGCCGTCACCACGACATCATAGATAGATATGAAATGTCAGTGTCTTAAATAAAAACTGACATTTTCAGCTAGATTTGCGTCTTCCCTGATTTGACATTACCGGTTTCGACTTTACCCTGGATTGACCCACTGAAAGTGTGACGGGTGCTGTGTACAGAGCAGGACATGCTTACCCTTCCGGGGCACCTGATGTCACTCTTGTTTATTGAGAGTTCACACTGTTAGTGCTTTAGTTTTCTGTGTTGTATATGTAACGTTCTTGTGTTTTGTGGGCATGTGGTGCCTTTGGTCTTCCGTCTTTTGGTGTTCTTGCTTTTGCCTTGTCTCTGGACTTTGATTTGTGTAATCTTGTGCTTTGTTCCTTCGGTATTCTATTGCCGTTGTTTTAGACATTTAATTTACACAATTCTGAGTACTAATGTGACAAGTGAAGGTATCTCAGTATTTATGAATCAAAAAGTTTTTATTCCAATAAAGTAAGTCATCATGTAGATTTTTATCAAAATATAATGAATTCTGAACATGAGTGTAATACACTTTATGCATTTACCTCTTTCTAATAAAAATACAGACAGTCTTAATAATTGAAATTGCTTCTTTTTATGCCCCGCCTACGATAGTAGGGGGCATATAGTTGTCAGGTGTGTCCGTCCGTCCGTCTGTTCGTCCGTCCATCCCAAGCCAGGTTTACCCTCAGGTTGAAGTTTTTTTTCTGTGAAGGATGTATGCTATATTACTCCCCTTTGGGTCGTTGTCTCTTTGACACATTCCCCGTTTGCCTTCTTTTTCCTATTATCATGAAACTTTGTATAAATACACATTAGGGTATAATTAAACAAAAATCATTAAAAAATTTATCCCGGCTACCAACTTCATGCTTCACTGATCATGGAAAAAGGGGCATAGTATCAGGTTTAGCCTTAGGTTGAAGTTTTTTTACTGTGAAGGATGTATGCTATTATCATGAAACTTTGTATAAATACACATTAGGGTATAATTAAACAAAAATCATAATACAAATTTATCCTCGCTACCAACTTCTTGCTTCACTGATCTAGGATAAAAGGGGTAGTATGAGCTTTACCCTTAGGTTGAAGTTTTTTTTGTGAAGGATGTATGCTATTATCGTGAAACTTCATATAAATATGAAAAAGAAAGGAAATGGGGTAAATGTCAAGGAGACAACATCCCATATCCAGGTTAAAACGACCAAAAACAAAACATAGGGGTCACTCACACCATATAGTAAGCCCTAAATGGCCCCAAAAAGGTAAACAAGTGAATAAATCAATGGAAACAAATCACATCCAATAACCCAAATACCAAAAAACTGAAATTTTATAAGAAGACAAGGACAAGCCAATGACCAACATATACATATAAATATGTATATAAATATACATTAGGGTATGAATAAAAAAAACATAACAAATATTTACCCATGCCACCAACTTCATGCTTCACTGATCATGAAATATGGCATTGCTCGAAATAGGTGTGAGGCGGGGCATTGTGCCCGTTAGACACATATTCTTGTTCACACAATACCTATTTTAAACAGTGAACGTAATTTTGCTATTAAGCGCGTACAAAGAGAGACTGATATTGAAAGAATGACCCACTTGTTCTTTAAAATTGTTGAAATAGTTACTCTCTTTCAAATACTCATTACTTGATGCTTAGATTTTCATTTGATCTGTTAAACATAAGCATTAATAAACTAAAAATACTGTTGAACTCCTGACAACATAAACATTGCTCGCAGTCTGAAAAAAGGTTCCTTTCTTGAATGAATGGTTTTTATATCAATGTTGTCTGAAACAAAGAACAATAATGGATTAGAAATCAATATACGAGAAAAGGTGACTTATTAAACTTCAAATGTTGGTGGTGTTGTTATTAAAATATTCAATATCATATTTTTCATATGGAATTGATATTATTTTACATTAATCAATTATGTGATTTTTCAAAGATAGAATTTATTTGCAGTTTTTCTATTTTTGCTGTTGCACTCCAGACATGGGACTCCAATTGTTCTTGTGTCAACTGCAGCAGATATTTGCTAATATTCAGATACTTAATTCCTACTCTCGAGATGTTAAACTTTAATTGAACAGTCTTACTTTTAAACAGATATTATTATCTATTTTATATGTATTAAAAAATGTAATGTAAAAAAAAAAAACGTCACGAAAAGTGTTGCACTCCAGACATTTTTTGCATGTTTTTCGAGCATAGCTGTTTAATCAATAAAGATATCTCCATGAAATTTTTCAGGAACATGCTTTGTATCAAAACTTTTATATTTCTAGTCTAGATAATAAAACATGCATGGTGCCTTTTTTCATTCACCCATATAGCTTTCACGTGAAGTGATTCTGTGCATTTGATTTCATATAACTACCGAGAAGTTTTTTTTCTGAGAGAGCAAACAAGGAAAAAGGGACATAAATAAGGGTTTGTATCAGAGACTGTAATGCGGTATTAAAGAATAAAAAGCTTCGGTGAAAAGAATGGGAGCCTCCGGGTCCAGAACAGAGAATTAGCTACCCAAACAATAATTAAAAAATAGATAAGTAAATAATAAACAAATAAATAGACAAATAAAACAATATAATTAAGGTAATATATTAGATAGTTATAAAAAATAATGTTATACGTGTTCATGTTAAAAAAAAAAGAACGAAATAAAAAAGATAAAAATAAATAATGAATGAGTAAAAATATGGAATGTACAATGTATTAATTATAATCATAAAATTTCATTTTGGATAGTGGTCTTTTACCTGTTCATCCAGGTAAATGTAAACAAATAACAAAATACGCGAGTTATCTCCCTTCCTTAGACCGAGTTTGCAATAGTTTTTCGTCGTTTTATTAGTATAAAATAAAAAATAGTTAATCAAATAATCGAAATAATATGAAAAGATATCTATTTACTTTAAATGAACCAAATAATTTTTGAAAACATCGTAAAATAAGATAGTTATAAACGTTTTTTTTTTATTTTCAAGCTCGGGAAAACTGTCTCGGGCTCTGGTTGGGGATACAAGAAATATTGAATTCCCTCTTTGAAACAGTCAAATATTTCGCCAAATGGATTTGAAATCATAGTTAAAACACATTTTTAGCAAAAATCTAACTTCCGAGAAAATAACTGACCCCCGGACCCAAAATTATAGGGGGAAGCCGGATACAGAATGTTAACATTTTATATCCGGCCGGACCCATAGTGCATCCGGACCCAAAATTATGCCACAGCGTCTTCATGCACCATGTCATCATTATGTATTTGTGCAATGAAAATTGATAAATTTTCAAACTTTGCTTAAAAAGTCTTTATTGGAGTACCTATAAAATAACTTTTTTGGATGGATACAAAAAATTAAAACATAAAATGTAACATTAATTTCCCAAATGGAACCTCACTTTTTCCATCAGATGGATATCGATTACCTTTTTACTGCTGAGAAAGTTAAATTAACACGAAAGAAATAGATCATAATTAATATTAATACGATTGCAAGAACTGATATGAACTGATTTAATTTTATTTGTAAATGATTGAAGAATTTCCAAATTTATTTGTTATCATAATTATCTTTTTAAATTGAGTAAAAGAGAAATGTGGAGTGAGTAATTACGTCATACAATTAAATATTAATTGACATAAACTGTCACCTTGGTCATAAAGGCGAGGCTTAAATGATTTATACTGCAAGTATAAACTTTTTAAACGTGCTAAAAATAACCGAATTGCTATCTACATACATTTGTATTTATATTCTGCCGTAAGTTTATTAAAAAATTAAGGGATATGCATTTATGAGCTGATTTTTCAAAGAGTCAATGCCATATTCTGATAAAGTGGTGAAAATGTGTTAGAAAATTAGCTTTGCTTGCCGCTTTCAAGTATATCTTTGACAAAGAAATTGTGTACTGCTCTTAATTAGAAAAGGGGCAACAGGATATATTCAATGGCTGAAAATAACAATAGCATGCTACATTCTGCCATGTAAAAACGACGTAAAAAAACACAATAATAAAACAAAAGAAAAACGTAAGCAACGATAGGAACTCGGGACAGCCGGACTTAGTACCGGCACTAGCAAAAGCGAGCGGTGATATTAAAACGGTTAACGGGTACCAAGAACTCCCCTTTATCTGTCCCGTTTTCTTGTAGCATAATAAATAATCAAATACCGAAGTTACTGTGAAATTAATTTGCATATGCACATTTCGAAACTTATGTCTCTTCAGTGAAGATAAAATCTAAACGTTTGGAAGACTAAAACTCAAAGATGTTTAAAAACTGATAGAGAACAACAAATAACCAAATATGATATAAATGAAAAGCCAAAATCAGCAAAGGACAGAGCTTTGCATGAGGGAGATACTCCTTAGTTTTCAACAAAATTTTAAAAATTTAGATATTGTAAGGTTTCAAATAGAATGGGCTTTCGGGTCAGCATCGAAGTACTGACTACTAGGCTGGTGAATACCCTCGGGACTAACAGTCCACCAGCACTGGCATCGACCCAGTGGTATCAAATAACTAAATACCGAAGTTATTGTGAATTTAATTCCTGCATATGCGCATTTCTACAACTTATGTCTCTTCAGTGGAGATAAAATCTAAACATTTGGAAGACCATAAACTCAAAGACGTTTAAAAATTGATAGAGAATAAATGACCAAATATGATCTAAATGTAAAGCCAAAATCAGCTAAGGACAGAGCTTTGTATGAGGGAGATACGAATAAAACCCAATACTGGTAGACTACTTATTCCTTGACCACGATCTTAAAAAGCGATAAAACAAAATACCTCATCAGACATTTTTACTTTTCATCGTCGAAACCGAATCCGAAACCATATTATACAGAATTAAT
Source organism: Modiolus philippinarum (assembly GCA_002080025.1). Lineage (NCBI taxonomy): Eukaryota > Metazoa > Mollusca > Bivalvia > Mytilida > Modiolidae > Modiolus > Modiolus philippinarum. Next base: position 107,562 of record MJUU01066053.1, read on the forward strand.
TGTGTTTTCTTTCTATAGTATTTCTATTGTATTTCTTGCATGTATAATCAGTGTTTTATGGGCTTAAACGCTAGGCTTTCTTTTTGAATTTTTTACCAGGGTATGCAGACTATAAATTGTGTTCGATTAGTCGGCTGGTCAAACAACATGGCCTCCACTGCTAAAAATAGAACATAGGGTTAATTGAAGTTTTTGGCCAATAACTTGAAAATCGTTACAGATATCAAAAATCTGACAGAGTTTACAATGATAAGCATGATGAGATCTACCTACCATGCCTACCATGCAATTTTGAAGAAAATCTGAACACCGGTCTCGGAGTTATAGCCGTTTTCCGTAAAATTTTCTAAATTTTTGCTTTTTTATTTTTTATTTCAAAAAAGTGTAAAAGGTAGAGGTTAAGTGTAAATTGCAAAACGGTTAAGTATATCAAGATCTATCCACCCTGAAATTTTGAAAAAAAAATCCAAAATTCCTTGTAGGAGTTATTGCCCTTTTTTCACGGAATTTTCAAAATGTTCATATATTTCGTCTTTTATATCGAAATCTATAGAAGATGAAGGTTACATGTAAATTGATAAAATGTTTGCCATGCTGTGGCGACTTCAAAACTGGTGTTGAAAATTGTTCGTTAACCACCATTTTCAAAATTGCCACCAAAAAAGGGGGAAAATTCAACTTTATTCGATTTCAATGAAATTTTTGTTTCTACATTTGTAAATAGACATTGATGTTGCAACTTCAAAACTGGTGTTAAAAAGTGTTCGTTGACTGTCATTTTCAAAATGGCCGCCAAAAAATTTGGGAAAATTCAACTTTGTCCGATTTCAATGAAATTTGGTTTCCAAATAGGTATTGATGTCGCAATTTCAAAGCTGACGTTAAAAATTGTACCTTAATCGCGAGTTCTTTTCATAAAATTTCAAGTCCTTCCTTACTTAAATATAAAATCTTGTCACCACCCCATTTTTGAATATCTTTTAATAACAAAATCTTCCAAGGTGAATAGTTTTGTGGGTCAAAAAATTTATTCAGCCGCGACATTTTCAAACTATAACAAAATGATTCCACATAAGGGAGTTTCAGACCTCCATCTTTATAATCATTGATCATAATTGTTCTCTTTACTTTATCTGGTTTTTCCCTTCCACAAAAAATTATAGAAAATACCTTGGATGTCTTTCATAATATTTTCTGGGGGGTTAGGAAGGACAGTTAACACTTGTACCAATATGGGTAGTGCCATGGTTTTAATCGCAGTAATCCTTCCGATATATGTTAATTCTCTGAAAGACCAAACATTCAACAAAGACCTGATACTTTTTAATTTTTCTTGAAAATTTATTATAGTCTTATCTTCTTTTGCAAGTTAAAACCAAATTCCAAGTAACTTAAATTTCCCAGAAAAATTCCATGACAAATTTTTTTCTGACAAAAGTTTGTTCATACTTCCCTTTTTTGATCCAATCCATATAGCTTCTGTTTTATGTACATTAATCTTGAGTCCAGCACAATTCGAAAACAATTGAAACAATGATAGTGATTTTTCTAAAGATACTTCTTCTCCATCCAAGACTAAGGAGGGATCATCAGCATATTGGCTTAATAAGATTTCAGAACCTCCAATCGTTATACCTGAAATATCTGGATCATTTTTATTGCACTGCTTAATAATTCCAACACCAAAATAAACAAATAAGGAGATAAAGGGTCCCCTTGACGAACCCCTCTTTCTAGTGCAAAAGACTCTGAAATATAACCATTGTTTATTATAGTACTAGAAATATTACAGTAACATGCTTTGATCCAATTAATCAATGAAGGACCGAATCCAAAATAATTCAAAGTTTCTTCAATGAAAGACCACTCAACAGTGTCAAAAGCCTTTTCAAAGTCTACCAGTAATAATACTCCAGGAATGTGTTCTTCCTCCATTTTTTCCATCAAATCAAATATAAGTCTTGTACATTCCCCTATATAGCCCTGTTTAATAAGTGTTGTTATCTGCCCCTAATGATTATTTTTCCGCATGTGCAGTCATTTGAAATGTCGTTGGAGTGTACTTCCGGAGTGTATTTCTCTCATAGTGGTGATTGAAAAGAGTTGTATAAATCGTGGTTACCAGAGCTATAATATAAACAAAGACAATAAAACCCCCCTCTCCGCCGTTTAAACGACTTGCGATTTGATGGAAAAATATGCTATGCGTTGAAAAATTAATAAAGATAAAATAACAAAGTTGAATGCTTTTTGTTCAAAGTGTATCTAAGCAGGGAATGACAACAGATACATGTAATTATATATGTATCTGATGACACAAAACTTTCATTTTTCTTTATTTTTTTTTTCTTTAACAATAGTTTTGTTTTATCTATTAAAAATTATTTGCCAATACATGTATATTTAATTTCATTTTAAACAACTCTTAGGTATTATGTGATAAGCATTTGTTTTTTAATATTTATTATTTTACATATTTAAAAGTTATTTTATAAAAATTTTTAGTAATTATATTAAATGTTGCCAGATGTGAAAAAGTCAATGTGAAACTTCCTGTGAACATAGTAAGATTTCACATTTTATTAATTTTCAGGTAATTGTGCATATCATAAAGCAATTCACACGTAGGACATATAATTAACATATTCATGATAATACAACACAGATATCTCTCAACAAACAAAAATCTTCATTATATTTATGTTGGCTGATACACGATAACCCTAAAATTTTAGAAAACAAAGTTTTGAATCTTTGTTTGTTTTTTTTTACTGCATTCTACGCAGCAGCTCTTTTAACTAATTGTAATTTTTGTGTATAGAAGTGAAATTCCTTAATACCTATCCCTTATATGCTAATAGCACGGCAATGTGCATTTTGTACATGTACAATTATGAATTTCACTGTCCTTGATATTTGAGAACCAGTAACTTCTGACTCCTTTGGAATAAATAATACCGTTAATGTATTCGTATGAAGAACATTCATTTCAGCCAAGAAATCTTCCACATCTCAAGTCATTGAAAGTTTTTTTTTCAAAAGATATTTTAAGGAAATAGAGGAAAATGGTTTTTATTGGGTTAAAAATCTTATATGCAGATAGCTAAATGGATACTACCAGTCACTTTGGTAAAAACAAACTACGGCAAGGTTTTTTTATATTACTAGTGTATTAAGTTATTTCGGGAGAGTGAATAAGTTGGGGGAGACGGAGCCTTGAATTTGACATTGTAAAAATTGACAGCAACTGTCTGATATTTCATTATTTCTAAAACACTCAGTTGGCCTAGAACTGTTTTCGGTATTTATTTCGCTTCAAATGTTCTGCATTTATTCCCTTTTAAAATTGTATTAAGTATTGCCAGTCACAGCTAAAACGGTAAAATGTTAACTCCACAGGGATAATTTATGCCGGATTTGACAACTTATCTCTAAGACGAAATTGTCTATTTCTACCAGTTTGGCCTTTTTCAAATAAACTTAACCATATGTCCTTGCTAGGAGATCGCATTTTTGACAATTACATCTTTGTCGCACTTTTTAATTTTCATTCTAAACGAGACGGATCGTACAGCAATTCAAGTAGTGTTTACATTAGCAACTGATGATATACACTCCGGAAGTAATCCAAATTGATAAAAGTTATAATCGCTAAGGGAGATAACAACACTTATTAAACTGGCCTATATCGACCCTTTAAAAATCCCTTCTGTGTTTGACTTATAATATTACCTAAAATAGGTTTAATTCTATTTGCTCAGCTTCCTGTAGCAATTTTAAAGTCAACACACAAAAGGGTAATAGGTCTCCAGTTTTTCAAATAAAACTTTGACTTGTCTTCCTTAGGTAAACATGTAATTAAACCTTGCCTTTGACTTATAAAAAAATGACCACTGTCTAAAGCTTCACTTAAACATCGAATTAAAATTATTTTAATATCATTCCAGAAGAATTTATAAAATTCAACTGTAAATCCATCAATACGGTGACTTTGAATTTTTCATATTTTTCAAAGAGCTAAGACATTCCTGTAGTGTGAGATGACCTTCACAGAGCTCCATCTCTTCAGGAGACAATTTTGTATTAAATGGATTTTCATTCAGAAGAAATGTCTCCCTGTGAGTGTCACGCAACACTGGCTTTGAGCTAGAGTACAAATTTTGATAAAAAAAGTTTTTGCTCTTTTCTGATTTCAGGGGGATCCAGAATTTCTGATCCATCATCTCGAATAACTTTTGGAATAATTTTTTCTAAAAAATGTTTTTTCTCTAAATTACAAAAATACTGTGAGCTTTTTCCCCTTCTGCATGCCATCTAGCCTTTGCCCGTAAAATTATACCGTTTGCCTTTTTTCCCTTAAATTTTTTATTTCTAATGCAATTTTATCCATCTCTTGTCTAATAATTTCTGAATCTGTTACAATGAATTCATTGTGTAAAAGCAACAATTTATTATGCAATTCTTTTTCTTTTTTGTCTTGTTCCTTTTTTTAAAAGAAGCATAAGAGATTGTAGATCCTCTTATTCTCATTTTAATCATTTCCCACAATAATTGATAACTTACTTTCATCCTCCAAATCAACCATTCGATCACACTCATATTCCCCAATTACATTTTTGATATCCTCCTTCACCTTTTCAACAAAATCTATGTCTCTTAACAAACTGTTATTAAACTTCCATACACCTTTCCCCCTAGTCTGGTTTATAATTTTCAAAACTCTTGACACTGGTGAGTGATCTGACCTATATCTAATACCAATATCTGAGCTTTCAGTAATAGACTCTATGTCTGAGGTAACCAAGAAATAATCAAGGCGACTCTGTTTCTATTAGGACCCCGCCACGAACACCTGCTTTCGTCTGGATGCTGCAAACGCCAAATATCTGTCAGGTCCAGACTTTGCATCATCTCACTTATTTTAATTTTTGCATTAGGATTATTTTCCAGACTATAGTTAAAAGTGTCATTACCATAGTCTTGGACTACATTCCAATCAAGGAAGGTCTGTCTTCATTTGGGCCATAAATTGCTGCTAAAGTCATCCTATAGTCTTGAATTGTAATATCAAAAAATAACAAAATTTCCCTGATTATCTAAAATTTCATTATGAATCTTAAATTCAAACGAGTTTCGGAACAGTACAGCAACACCTCTGCTTGAGCTAGAAAAAGAACTAAGTTTACCCTGATATCCCCATCCATGGAGCCATTGCTTCTCTTTATTCAGTGTACTATGTGTATCAACTAATACTGTAATATCTTTATATTTGGAAAAAATATCACAACGTTTTGTTTTATCAGAAAGACCCCTGCGTTACACATCCAATTGTTACAGTTGACATTTAAATTTAAGAAAAGGACATGAAAACACTTTTCTGTTCAAATATATTTATACTAGTAAATATTAAAACCACTTTAGAGACAGTAGTGTATACAAAATTCAAACAAGTATAGACTGATACATACATGTATACAAACTTTAATTCAACACATTTTCTCTTACCTATAACCCTAGCTACATTAAACCAAGACAGGAGTAACAACTTTTGAATAAACCTAATTTTCTCTGACCAAAAATCCATGTAACATTTAAAATAGGCATTAAGAAAAATAACAGAAAGGCATAATAATAAATAAAAGTATGTAGTGCCAATCGTACAAGTTAAGCTTCCGTATTTCATTCTCTAGAAATGTATTTTGTGCTCTCCAACAGAACTTCAAAAAAGTGCTTCAAAATGAAAAATAAATGTGCATGCGTACAGAAACTTTTAGAGCAGTGCAATAAATATTTTGGCCATATCAACTTAACAAAAATTTGAATAAAGTGAGAAAAGTACTCTTTTATAGGTGTCCTAGAACAATAAATTATGAATTATGCTAAAATTTCATACAACAAAGTCAAACAGTAGGTCAAAAACCTCTAGGTAGTTGTTTATTTATGTAAGTTTAAAAACAATTGATCTGGTGCAAAATCAATGTGACAATACTTCGTTTTTGAGAAATGAACTTGGAACCAACATTAACACAATTCCAAACCGGATTTGAAAATTTTTGTTGACCGCCGTTTTTAAAATGGCTGCCAAAAAAGGCGGGAAAATTCAACATTGTCCAATTTCATTAGAATTTGGTTTCCAAATAGGTATTGATGTTGCAACTTCAAAACTGATGTGGGAAATACTGCTAATTTTCAAAAAGTGGGAAATACTGGGAAATAAAAAAAAATGACTTCATTAAATCCCTCCTGACATAAAAATACTCCTTACTCTTTGATTAAATTAACTTTCAAATTTACGTTTCCTTTTAAAATTGTCTTTAACATGTTTAATTAACTTTTTGTTCATTTTTTATAAAAAAAAACAAGTGTATTTTTCATGTTACATGTATTATTTAAAAATTTAGTTAGTTCTGAAAACATAGAAAAAAGAAGGGAAACGGGGAATGTGTCAAAGAGACGACGACCTAAGGGGAAGTAATAACAACTCAAAGCCACCATAATATCTTCAATGAACGGTGAGGAAACCCAACAACCAACGGCAGGTCGGAGTCGGTCCCGAAATAAATAGTAATCAAGTTCAGCGAAATAAACATCATCCTAGACTTCTACATGTTCTATAGACAAAAGTAAACTAGCTAGAAAACAGAAAAGACACACAAAGGCTTAATAAATTTCCTGACTTAGGACAGGCGCAAACCTGCTGCGGCGGGGTTAAACTAGTTTTATCGGGCCCAAACCTTCCCCCTATAGCCAATGTGATAAATAAAAAAACAATCGCAAGAACAGTAAAATTTAGTTAGCAACAGGACTGAGTCAAATGTGAATAACGAAACTACATGTAAACATACGGACATAAACATGGAATCACAAGAGACTACAAGCAGTTAACTGACATGCCAGCTCTAGACACATTTCTAACTGCCAAATAAAGTTATGTACCCTAAGAATACAGCTTCCATCAAGATCCCTTCCTGTTAGGAGTTTAGCATAATGATTTCATGCATATACTATGATACACAACCCGTGTCCATGCAATACTGATGTTAGAAATTAAGAATGTGTTTAGTTAAGATGCATAGACCCTATCAACAAATCAATGTTAATACCAAAAAGGCCATACATAATGACTTTACGACAATATCATAATTATAACCCTTATGAATTAGACGATTTAAAGGTTTTATAAGTTTGTTGGACGAGCATAAGTATTTTTTACTCTGATGTAAAACATTACCGTAAAATAAGGGATGTGAAATAGATGTTTACAGGATGCATTGTATTTATGAACTAAGTCTTTATATATTACATGCCTTTTGAAATCAATTCGTTATCTTTTTTGAACAAAATAAGCATACCCAAGCCTTATTTATGTTGATTTGGTAATTAACACTCTCACATTTAACACAATTTTAGTTGTTAAATCAAATGACAATGATAATTACTAGTACCTTAATGAATTTGATTTTTTGTTTACACAAATACTTAGACAAATTAATTGCATTTAAGGTAATGTTTACCTTTAATGCGGGTGATGTTCAATAGTGAAAGTGGGAAGACATTTATTGTTTTACCTATTTGGAATACCAGTAGTCATATGGTAGTGGAAGAAAATGAAATTGTCTTTGCATAATTCCATTTAAACATATCTGATCCATTGGTAGCACTTTTCACTACAAAGTTATGAAGTCATATCATTTGACAGTATATTTCCCAATATTGTGCGGGATTCCCACTATTCCCCGGGAATTCCCAGTATTTCCCACCGTCCTGGGAAATATGAGTATTTCCCGCTTTTTTTGCCAACCCTGAGAGATACATAAATGATTAAATTCAAACATAGAAATTTGAAAGTAAGTGGGAACCGAACCATCAGTCTGAAAAGAATAATCTATGAAATCTAGAAATAATCTACCCTTTTAATTGTTTTATTTAAAGTGAGTATTAAAAAAATATCACAAACAAAAGGATTTATCATCGTTGACAATATTTCTATATATGCAAAATGTTAATTCCAGTTTCAAACGCATTTTTTAAAGACAAAATATATTGCATTCTCAATAGTTGTAATTAAAGTTTTATAATATTGGTATAATTGGTACACCAAAGCTCGATAAATCATGAAAAAATCCATTCTTTCAATTTTTAATATTTTTATCCAAAGTTCCATCTTAACTAACTGTTATAGGTAATTAAATATTGCAAACATTCTATAATGCATTTTATTCATTGTTTTTATTTTTGCAAGGCCTTAATATTATGTAATTTGTTTGGCTTAGTTATGTAACTTGTTTACAATAAACAAAGGTCAAGGTTATTACACCTTAGAACATATGGAAATTTCTAGAATTTAATTTTAGTTTTTAACACATTGATTTTTTTTTAAAATTTATTGCTGACTTTTAAATTTTTTACAAGATGTCATTTGATCCAGAACAATTCATGTCTACGTGTCAGGTAGAGAATTTTGAGAAGCTAAAAAGGAATGAGTTGATTATCTTAGGGAAACATTTGAAATTAAATGTCAAATCTGGAATGAGAAAATTTGAAATTCAAAATTTGATTGCAAATTATTTGGTTGAAGAAGATTATTTTGATAAATCTGTTTTGGAGACTTTTGGCATTGAAACAACTGATTTGGAAATTAAAAAATTAGAAATTAAGAAAGAATTAGAAATTAGAAATTTGGAATTAGAAAGAGAGCAAAGAAAATTAGAAACAGAAAGAGAAAGAGAGCTTAATTTTCAATGAGAAATGAAAAAATTGGAATAAGCTGAAAAGAATCAGCACCTTTCTCAGAATTCTCAGACATTTGATGTTGCTAAAAACATCAGGTTGGTCCCTCCTTTTCAAGAAAAGGATGTTGACAAATATTTTCTGCATTTTGAGAAAATAGCTCAGAATTTAAAGTGGCCAAAACATAATTGGCCAATGTTATTACAGAGTGTATTAATTGGTAAAGCCAGGGAAATTTACACTCCGTTATCAGTTAAACAGGCTTCAGATTATGACACTGTAAAAGAGTTAATTATTAAAGCCTATGAACTAGTCCCTGAAGCTTACCGCCAAAAATTTAGGAATGCAGAAAAACAGAGTGACCAAAACTATGTAGAATTTGCTAGAACAAAAGAGCAACTATTTGATCGTTGGTGTTCATCAAAGAAAATAAATAATAATCATGAGAAATTACGTCAGCTAGTTTTAATTGAAGAATTTAAAAGGTGTATTAGTACTTACATTAAAATTTTTAATGATGAACAAAAAGCTGAAACTTTGGAAATTGCTGCTCGTTTAGCTGATGATTTTTCACTTACACATAAAACACAATTTTTTAATAAACCACAGAAATTTTTCAGAAATGATAATCCTACAAATTTTTCATCCAGACCATCAAATGGTGTAAATAGTAGGCAACGTCCAGTAAATAGCTCGTCCAAGTCCTATCCTCCCTCCCAGTCACAGAGACCATTCAAGTCGATTTCCTGTAATTATTGTAAGAAGGAAGGCCACTTGATACCTGACTGTTATAGGTAAAAGCAAAGAAAGAAAAGTGAAGTTAAACCCAGTGGTTTTGTTGAGTCGTCACAATGTTTGCCTCATTTTGGTACAGATGTGCATAGTTCTTTTTCTGAGGTGAAGTCTGTTTCTGATCCTGTTAGTATGGTCGAGGTCAAATCCCCATCTAGTTCCATTATGGAGAGTTTGAACCATTTATTAGTGATGGTTTGGTGTCGCTTTCGAGTGATTTTTGTAATTCTACCTCTATTCGAATTTCGAGAGATACTGGAGCTTCACAGTCTCTTTTGTTGGCGGAAACCCTGCCGTTTGATGATATTTCTAGTACTGGTAGAAATGTTCTTATTAAAGGGGTAGA
>MJUU01066053.1:117488-131179 GCA_002080025.1 Modiolus philippinarum
AAGTTCAAAGAAATCCTATTGTGACATACAAGCCTTCTTTTGATCAAGTTCCTGAATCTGCTGAACAGGAGATTTTTGAGTTGTATCCTGCCTGTGCAGTTACTCGTGCTATGAAAAAGAAATGTGTGGAAGTTCAGAAAGTTGATGAAAATAGCACTGATGGTTTCAATTTGTCGTATACATTTATGAGTCAGCTTAGTGATGTTGGTGTCAAAACAAATAAGCCCTTGGAGTTTTCTGATAGTTCATTGGTTCAAGGTGAAGGTATTTCTATGTCTACATTCAGTAGTGAGCAACATAAAGACCCAGAAATTTCATGTCTTTTCAATAGGGTTGTTGATGAAAGTGAGTGTTTGCAAGAACCTGTTACTTATTTCACCAATTCTTATGCGTAAATGGAGACCTTCTGATGTATCTGCTGATGCAGAATGGGCAATAAAGTATCAAATTGTAGTACCAAAGGTGTATAGAGCTGAGATTTTAAGCATGACCCATGATACTCCCTTGTCAGGACACTTAGGTATAAATAAGACTTACAACAAAATTTTAAATTATTTTTATTGGCCTAATCTTAAAAAAGATGTCTCCAATTACTGCAAGTCTTGTCACACATGTCAATTAGTAGGGAAACCAAACCAAGTTATTCCAAAAGCATCTCTTCAGCCGATACCTGCCTTTTAGTAGAATATTAATAGATTGTGTAGGCCCTTTACCAAAAACAAAATCTGGTAATCAGTACATGTTAACTATTATGTGTGCATCCACAAGGTTCCCTGAAGCTATTCCTTTAAGAAATATAAGGACTAAGACCATAGTTAGGGCTTTAACTAAATTTTTTACTTTATTTGGCCTACCTAAATCAATTCAATCAGACCAAGGTTCAAACTTTATGTCAGGTATTTTTCAGCAAGTTATATATGAATTGGGCATTAAACAGTACAGATCATCTGCATATCACCCTAAAAGTCAAGGCGCCTTAGAGCGATTTCATCAAACCTTAAAAAATATGATGCGGACCTAATGTTTTGACGCAGAGAAAATTTGGGATGAAGGAATTTGTTTTCTTTTATTTGCTGTAAGAGAAGCAGTCCAGGAAACACTATGTTTTAGTCCCTTTGAATTAGTTTTTGGACATACAGTTAGGGGACCACTCAAACTTTTAAATGAGAAAATTTTATCTGATGAAAAAGACCATTTAAATCTCCTTGATTACGTTTCAGACTTTTGCACTAAACTTGTTAAAGCTTGTGAACTAGCCAATAAAAATCTTAAATCCAGTCAAGAATCTATGAAAGCTAAATATGACATAAATTCTGTAAAACGTAATTTTGACCCTGGTAATAAAGTACTTGTTTTACTTCCTGTTCCTGGAAAGCCACTTGAAGCCAGATATTTTAGTCCATATATTGTTGAAAAGAAACTGAGTGATTTAAATTATATTATTAAAACACCTGACAGATGTAGACAAAACAGGTTGTGTCATGTAAACATGATAAAACCCTATATAGATAGAAATAGCAGAAATATTGTACATTCTGTAAATATAGTTAGTGTTGACCCTGACAATTCCTAAAATGACTTTTGTGAAAAGATTGATTCGCCATCTATCACACCGAAGCTGGAAAACTCAAAGATTCTACAAGATTTGGATTGGAACCTTCAACATTTACCAACGAATAAAAGGAACAGTTAAAACAGTTACTCCGTGAATTTGAACATTTGTTTCCGGACATTCCAACACGAACTGATAAAATATTTCATGACGTTGATGTTGGTGATTCAGTACCGATAAAACAGCATCCATACCGACTGAATCCAATCAAACAAAAGTACCTGCATGATGAAATTCAGTATTTGTTAAAAAATGACTTTATTGAACCTAGCAAAAGCAATTGGAGCTCGCCTTGTATTCTGGTGCCAAAACCTGATGGAACTTATCGTACGTGTACGGACTATAGAAAATTAAACAGTGTTACAAAAACTGACTCATTTCCAATTCCGCGCATTGATGACTGTATTGATAAAATTGGAAATGCTAAATACAAAACAAAAATTGACTTACTGAAAGTATTTTATCAAGTTCCTCTTACAGAGCGTGCAAAAGAACTTTCCGCTTTTGTTACACCCGATGGACTATTCCAATAGAAAGTGATGGCTTTTGGCATGAAAAATTCGCCGGCAACTTTTCAGCGTCTCATCAACAGTGTTATTTCTGGAATTGACGGCTGTGAAGCATACATTGATGACATTCTTATATATAGTGACACTTGGGAAGAACATCTTCAGATACTTCGAACTTTTTTTACCGTTTAGGCAGTGCTATGTTAACAGTCAACCTCTCCAAGAGTGAATTTGGATGTGCTTATGTAAATTATTTAGGACATGTTGTAGATCAGGGTCAGGTAAAACATATTGATACTAAAATTAGTGCTATTTCTAGTTTTCCTAAACCTGAGAATAAGATACACTTGATGCGTTTTCTGGGAATGGCTGGATACTATAGAAAATTTTGTCAAAACTCCTCTTCAATTAGTGAGCCTTTGACTAAACTATTGAGAAAAAATGTAAAGTTTATTTGGTCTAAAAGTTGTGATGAGTCATTTGAAGAACTAAAAGCCATCCTAGAAAGTGCGCCAGTTTTAGCAACACCTACTTTTAATTGTCAATTTAAATTAGCAGCAGATGCTAATGATGTTGCTGCTGGCGGTGTTTTGTTACAAGAAGGTAAAGATGGTACAGACCATCCAATTTGTTATTTTTCTGGAAAATTTAATAAACACCAGAGAAATTACTCCACCATTGAAAAAGAATGTCTCTGATTTTGGCTTTACAACATTTTGAAATCTATGTTACAGCTTCAATTCAGCCTATCATTGTATATACTGATCACAACCCTCTTAAATTTATTCATAAAATGAAAGATAAAAATCAAAGACTTATGAGGTGGAGTTTGACTTTGCAAGGTTTTAATCTAGACATAAGATACATTAAAGGAAAAGATAATTCATTGCAGACGCATTGTCAAGAGTTTGATAAATTTCATAACACCTCATTGTTTATTTTAAATGTTTTTCAATGCATTCAAACATTTTCTTTTGGGGGAGGTGTTATAGGTAATTAAATATTGTAAATATTCTATAATGTATTTTATTCATTGTTTTTATTTTTGTACGGCCTTAATATAATGTAATTTGTTTGGCCTAGTTATGTAACTTGTTTACAATAAACAATGGTCAAGGTTATTTCACCTTGGAAATAATAAATGTATTTATATAAGGTAGCAAAAAGGGTTAGGTCAGTCAGTTTAATAAGTTTATACAGGATTAATTAGTTTATAAAGGATTATTACGCACATCTTTCGTATTAGAAATCGACATCAATTATTGTGAATCTATTATCAACTATTTAGTGAGGATTATAAGGATTATTCTATTGGACATTTATTGGTGGAATTAAGTGAACTATTCATTTGGATTATTACTTGCACTTCATTATTGTCAGATAAGTTATATATTGTATACTTAATTTGTAAAACAATAATTTTTGTCTTATTGAAAATTAATTTTGAGCCAATTTTGTTTCATCTTTGCTGGCTTCAATTTACAATTATTTATTGGTCGTTTCTGCCACATAACACTAACATCAGTCAAAATAACATATTTATGATTTATTTTGTAAATTTTTCTAAAATTCCTTAACACTGTAGTGTTTTGATAAGAAAGCTTGACAGAGGTTATGGCCGACCACATGTGTTGCAATTATTTGTTTACTCACTTGTAAAATTCTACAGATTTGATTTGCTTTGCTAAACCACTGATCTAAGATGAGAGATGGAAAGGTCTTTTACCATGTTAACTGACATGACTGACAATTTAAATATGAAAACTAATTTTTATACCCCCGCTCCGTAGGAGAGGGGGTATACTGTTTTACCCTTGCCCGTCTGTCTGTCCATGCGTCTGTCCGTCCGTCCGTCCGGAACATCTTTCGTCAAGGATTTCTCAGCTTGTGCATGTAGTAATGTGATATTTGGTCTGAAGCTTTTAAAGTATGATGAGTTATATCGTGTCTCTCCATTTCAAGTCAGGAACTCATCTACTTCCTGTTTGGCGATAACTTTGATTTTTCTCCATTATAGCTATACATTGAAATTTTTCGTCAAGGATTTCTCAGCTCATGTATGAAGTAATGATTTGATAGTTAGTCTGAAGCTTTAGTATGATGAGTTGTATCGTGTCTCCATATTTCAAATCAGTAACTCATCTACTTACTGTCTGACGATAACTTTGATTTTTCTCCCATTATAGCTATATGTTGAACATTTTTCGTCAAGGATTTCTCAGCTTGTGTATGTAGTAATTATTTGATATTTGGTCTGAAGCTTAAGTATGATGAGTTGTATTGTGTCTCCCCATTTCAAGTCCATAACTCATCCTCTTCCTGTTTGACGATAACTTTGTTTTTCCCCATTAAAGCCATATCTTGAAATTTTTTGGCAAGGATATCCCGGCTTGTGTATGTAGTAATGATTTGATGTTTGGTCTGAAGCTTTAGTATGATGATTTGTATCGTGTCTCCCCTTTTCAAGTCCATAACTCATCTACTTTCTGTTTCACGGTAACTTTATTCATCATTGCAACTATTTCAATGCTTGTATTGTGTCCACACTTGTACTTTGTCCATGCTTGTATTATGTCCACACATACTTGACTTAGCATTGCCATATTGATTCAGGGTTCAATGAACGGGGGTATAACTGGTTGCAATTCGGCGACAGCTCTTGTTTTTTGTAAATATATTGATCGGAGTTTCACCAAAGTTTAAAAAAAATATCTACATTTCTAGTTTGATTGATGTACAAAATTAGTTAAAAACTGCTTATATACTGTACGAACCTATAAACTTCACACCAATTACAGGCTTTGTAATTGAGAAATCTTACGTCTACAATGGCCATTCTCAATCTTTAAACTTGCCATTTAAGTTTATTATCTATTAAAATGAAAATATCTTTATCTGAATTCAGTTTGGTTTGATCTGAACAAGGACATACAAGTCCTCGGTCTGAAGCAATCAAATGGTTGATTGATCATTATTGAGCATAATTATATATCAGTTTAATGTTTCAAGTTTGTGTAATCAGCATGTGGTCAACCTATTGGGCTGTTAACATCATTTTATATCCCTAATTGTTTTTTTTTGGGGGGGGGGGGGGGGGGGGGNGGTGGGGGTGTTATTTTATACCAAAAGGAATAACACTATACCGTCACAATACTTCAATAAAAAAAAATTAAAAAATATTGGGATTACCGGTATACATGGCTTGCACAAAATGATAAAAGTCACGTTTGATTGACAAAAAATGATGTTTATATGTATTCTGATTTGAAGAAACATTACTACTCATTTTCATGAGAGACCCTCATTCAATGAAGGTATAATAACAAAATTATTGAACAGAATTAAAAAATTACTTGGCAATGTATCGGTATCTTTTTGTAAAAATGTATAATAAAATCTGAAAAAAAATCTAGGAAAGAAAAAAAAAAAACAATAGAATTTGAATACAGGAAAATAAATAGGGTAGAACTTTCTCTAAGGACCATTGTATCTAAGTTTGAATCTAAATAGCCACAAAGATTCAGAGATGTCCTTTGAATGTGTTTCTCATAGAGTCTCATAGTGTCCAATTCCCCAATGGCAGCCATATTGGATGAGGTGCAGGCTTGCCAGACACAATTTTAAAGGGAACAACCAGGGGACTATTTTGGCTGAGTTACAATTGGCTTTATGCCTTCAGAGGATAAGATCTTTAATTTATATGCTTTCCAATAGAGTGCAATGTTAATTCTGTGTCTCCCGCTGACAACCATCTTGGATGTGATTCAGACTCGCTGGACACATTTTTCAAAGGGGGATTAAGGCCTATTATGACCAAGCATGATTCTAACTGACCAAATATTTTCAATGGATCCAGAATATGATTTCCCATAGTGTCTTATGTTTTTATACGAAAAAAAAATTGAGGTCGTATATTGGTATGATACTGGCATCGTTGGTGTCAGTAGACACCTGGTTTCCGTGTGATGACTTAAGTTCTAGTTGATCAGCCCTTATGAAATTTTAACAGAATGTTGCTTGGCACAAATGGAAGACTGAGATTGGTTTTGGTTATTATATCCCCGCTAGTTTTTGTCTCGCCTGCGACGAAAGGCGCGGAAAAGGAGACATATGCGTACAAAATATGGTGGCGGCGGCGTGAACTTTCATGTAAAGTTTTTGTGATTAGGTCATTTTCTCAGTAACTATAAGTGGTAGGTCAATGGTATTTGGTATAATGGTTGGTCTTTAGTAGTACATGACAGTCTGCTATGTTGCTTTTGTCTGTGACTTCAATTTTACGGTCCATTGAACATGTTAAGTTTTGTGCTTAGTTTCGTTTCTCAGTAACAATAGTTGTAGGTCAATGGTATATGGTATGTAGGTAGATCGTAGGTAGTACATGACAGTCTGTCATATGGCTTTTGTCTTAGACCCCAATTTCATGGTCTAGTGAGCATGTTAGGTTTTTGTGATAATGTCATTTTCTCGGTTACTATAAGTGGTAGGTCAATGGTATTTGGTATATAGGTTGGTCTTGAGTAGTACACGACAGTCATTTATATTGGTTTTGTCTGTGACCTCAATTTCACGGTTCAATTAACATGTTTAGTTTATTTGCTTAGTTCAGTTTCTCAGTAACTGTAAGTGGTAGGTCAATGGTATATGGCACATAGGTTGGTCTAAGGTAGTTCATGACAGTCTTTCATATGGCTTTTGTCCTTGGCCTGAATTTCACGGTCCAGTGATCATTTTAAGTTTGCCAGTGTCTATTAATAACTAAATACCGAAGTTACTCATGTTACTGTGAACTTATTTTCAGCATATGCACATTTCGACAACTTATGTCTCTTCAGTGCAGATAAAATCTAAACGTTTGGAAGACCATAAACCCAAAGATGTTAAAAAACTGATAGAGAACAATTAACCAATATGATCTAAATGGAAAGCCAAAATAAGCTAAGGAAAGAGCTTGGCATGAGGGAGATACTCCTTAGTTTTCAACAAAATTTACAAAAATTTAGATAATGCAAGGTTCCAAATAGTATCGGCTTTCGAGTCAGCACCGAAGTACTGACTACTGGGCTGGTGAATACCCTCGGGGACTGGCAGTCCACCAGCAAAGGCATTGACTCAGTGGTAACAAATAACTAAATACCGAAGTTACTGTGAATTTATTTTCTGCATATGCGCATTTCGACAACTTATGTCTCTTCAGTGGAGATAAAATCTAAACGTTTCGAAGACCATAAACCCAAAGATGTTTAAAATCTGATAGAGAACAATTAACCAATGACTAAATACCGAAGTTACAGTGAATTTAAATTCTGCATATGTGCATTTCGACAACTTATGTCTCTTCAGTGCAGATAAAATCTAAACGTTTGGAAGGCCATATATGATCTAAATGTACAGCCAAAATAAGCTCAGGACAGAGCTTTGCATGAGGGAGGAACTCCTTAATTTTCAACAAAATTTACAAAAATTTAGATATTGCAAGGTTCCAAATAGTATCAGCTTTCGGGTCAGCACCGAAGTACTGACTACTGGGGTGGTGAATACCCTCGGGGATTAGAAGTCCACCAGCACTGGCATCGACCCAGTGGTAACAAATTACGAAATATCGAAGTTACTGTGAATTTATTTTCTACATATGTGCATTTCGACAACTTATGTCTCTTCAGTGCAGATAAAATCTAAACGTTTACGTTTGGAAGATGTAAGGTCAATTATATTTGGTTTGTGGGTTTGTCTTAAATGGAACATGACAGCTTGCTATATGGCTTAAGCCCTTGACCTCATTTTCACGGTCTAGTGAACATGTTTGGTTTTTTAGTATCTATCAGTAGTAGGTCACTGATATTTGACATTTTGGTTTTGGGTGATACATGACAGTCTGCTATATTGCTTTTGTTATTTATCGTAATTTCACAGTCATATGTTAAGTTTTCTGATCTTGTCAGTTTGAGATTTCACATCAACTATGGGACCAAATAGGGACGAGCGAGACATCAATTTAGGTCCACACTTGTTTTTTTAAATGGCCAAACTGGGAGTTTTTTATATATTGAGCTGTAGAATATTTATTAGCTATCGGATTTCGATAGTTTTTAACCGGGTTTTCCATTGGAAAAATCCAGTTATCAAAATGGTGAAAATGGCGGGCGGGCGGCAAACGGGCTGCTGCCAAATGGTTACATCATTTGTCCGGAGCAAATCTCCTTAAGTATATGACATAGGAAGTTTTTTTTTGGACATCAGTTGTACATATATCAAAGGTGTGCATGGTACTTTGATTTTGATTTTTGATATTTTATGCCAAAAATATAAGTTGTTGAACTTAGTCATTTTTACGTCCAATTTTTGAAAATAGGGTACCCCCATTGTCTGGAGCAAATCTCCTACAGTATTTGAGACAGGAAGTATTTATTTTGCAGATCAGTTGTACATATATCAAAGATGTGCATGGTACTTTGATTTTGATTTTTGATAATTTATGCCAAAAATATCAGTTGTTACTGTTAGTCATTTTTACGCACAATTTTTGTACGACCGCAAAAATTTTGCGGTCGTATTATGGTATGGCGCAGTCGTCGGCGTCGGCGTCTGTGTCCAGCATGACTTTGTTTCCAGCGGACGGATCATCTTCAAATTTCAGTATGTGGTTTCTTGGCATGAGGGCAATCCCGGGTTTTACTTTCGGGTTTGTGCCCCCCCCCCCCCCCCCCCGTTTCGGAAAAAGGGGCCAAAAAGGGGTAAAATTGGGTATTTTTGTGTCTGTGGACAACATAATTTTGGTTCCATTGAATGGATCATTTTCAAATTTTAGTATGATGTTTCTTAGTACATTCTTTAGCCCAAGCTATAATTTTATGTTCCGGGCCCTGCCCGTTTTAGAAAAAGGGACCAAAAGGGGTTAAATTAGTTGTTTTCACACATTTGAGTGTAGAATCTTTTTTATTTATCGGATTTTGATCGGATTTCTTTTAGTAAACTCCTTAGAAAATTTCCAATCTGGAGTATGCCAACGGATTCACGTGTCATGGTACCGTTTACGAGATAAATGGGCCCAATAGGTGCGAATTTCAAAAATTTGATTTTTTGTATTTTTAGTCCGATTTTGATTCAATTTAATCCAAACGATTCCTTATGAAAAATTAACATAGCGCTCTACTTTTAGATTTTTGGTAACGTGTTTCCTTACCGAGCTATGAGGGGCCAAAGGGGGGCCAAAATCATAAATTTACAGATAACCTAAAATTTTTATTTTTCATCGGATTTCGATGGGATTTTTTTTCCTTGGATTCTTCTTGATGTAAGCTTTCAGCAATAAGTCAACGGATTTGGCATAGCTCTTACCGTTTCCGAGCTATGAGGGCCTTAGAGGGGCCAAAATCGTAAATTTACAGATAACCTAATTTTTTTTTATTTTTCATCGGATTTCGATGGGATTTTTTTCTTTGGATTCCTCTTGATGTAAGCTTTCAGCAGTACGTCAATGCTTTGGGCGTAGCTCTTACCGGTTCTGAGCTATAAAGGGTCAAAGAGGAATCATAAGGGCTAATTTTTATTTTTCCTAGTTTGTGTCCAGCTAATTACTGGGTCAATCTTCTTATTGCGTCCATCTAATTATTGTGTCAAGCTCTTTCGTTTGCCCATACTCACTTTAAATTACACTTTTTCAAATTTAAGTGGACGACATGCTGCGGTCGTATCATGCTTGGCTTGGCGTAGCCCTTTATTGACAATAGGGTACACCCTTTGTCCGGAGCATATCTCCTACAATATTTGAATTTATTTACTTAGTAGTTAGTTGTACATATATCAAAGGTGTGCATGGTACTTTGATTTTGATTTCTGATAATTAATGTCAAAAATATTAGTTGTTGAACTTACTCATCTTTAAGTCAAATATTTAACAATAGGGTACCCCTTTGTCCGGAGCAAATCTCCTACAGTATTTGAGACAGGAAGTTTTTTTTTGCAGATCAGTTGTACATATATCAAAGGTGTGCATATAACTTTGATTTTGACTTTTGATAATTTATGCCAAAAATATCAATTGTTGAACTTAGTCATTTTTACGTCAAATTTTTAACAATAGGGTATCCCCTTTGTCCGGAGCACATCTCCTACAGTTTTTGAGACAGGAAGTTTTTATATTGCAGATCAGTAGTACATATATCAAAGGTGTGCATGGTGTTTTTTGTTTTGATTTTTGGTAATTTATGCCAAAAAAAATCAGTTGTTGAACTTAATTATTATATGTCAAATGCTTGCCAACGGGGTACCCCCTTTGTCCAGAGCAAATCTTCTACAGTTTTCAAGACAGAGTTTTATTACGCAAATAGGTTGTTCTTATATCAAAGGTGTGCATTGTGCCTTTATTTTGATTTTTGATTATTAATGCCAAAATCACCTGTTGTTGAACTTGGTCATTTTAGGTCAAATAGTTAGTAATTGGGTGCCCCATTTGTCCAGAACAAATCTCCTATAGTTTAATAGACAGGAATTTTTTATTATGTAGATCATTTGTACCTGTATAAGAGGTTTGCACAGTACTTTTATTTTCCTTTTTTGATTAAAATCAAAATTGATAAGCTCCCAGAAATAGGCTACCTAGGTTAAAGGTTTAACATTGAAAAATTAATGAAAATTAGTACGTTTCAAATATTCAGGGCCAACACATGTGGAAGATATACTGTCCATGTAAAAGAAAACCCGGTTTGATGTCACATTGACAGTTTTCCTCTTGTTTTTCAGTGTACTCCTGAGGAAATATCCAATCTTTAGTATGCCAACAGATTTCACGTCACATGTACTGCTCACGAGATAAAGGACCCAAAGGGAGCAAACCTCAAATATTTCATTTTTTTTTATTTTTGGTCCAATTTGATGCAATATTTTGCACTGAATTCCTAAAGAAAAATTATCATAACGCTACACCATCAGATTTTTGATTAATTGTTTCTTTCCAACCTATGAGGGGTCATACGAGGCCAACATTGCAATTTTTTATTTTTTATCGGATTTCGATGGGATTTATTGTTGTAAGCTTTCCATATTGTGGAAACAGATTTGACGGAGCTCTTACAATTTCCTAGATGTAGGGGGTCAAAGGGGACAAAATGGCAATTTTTCTAAATATGTGAAATCATTTTTTTCATCGGATTTCAATTAGATTTTTTCTTTCGATTCCTCTACATGTGAAGTTTAAGTAGTATGTGACATATTTGACATATCTCCGATCATGTCTGAGCTATAAGGGACCAACAGGGCCAAAATTGCATTTCTTCTTCAAATAACCTTAATTTTTTTTCATCGGATTTCTTGATGTAAGAATTTAATTGATAGTGAACAAATTTTGCATAGCTCATTACCATGATTACTGTTTCCAGTCAGTAAGGGATCAAAAGCGCTGATTTTTTGTTTTCCCTATTTTGTGTCCAGCTAATTAATGTTTCAAGCTCCTTATTGTATCCATCTAATAATTGTGTCAAACTCTTTACTGTTTTTGCATACATTTTAAATTACATTGATTCAAATTTCAGTGGTCGGCATGCTGCGGTTGAATATTGCTGCTGTCGGCAAAGCCCTAATTATTAACTATGATAAAATATTTGATGCGGTAACGACAGCTTTTTATGAGCTAGGTAAATTTTCAGAAACGTAATATGAAAATTTTCAGAAATATTAAACTTTTCATTTTTTGAAATGTAATACTAAGTACATCTACATTCAAAGAAAATTCTGGAAATGCAATGCACCCCATATACTTTCTAAAACTAAACAAAATCCTTAGCTGTCTAATACACATATTTTGGAGCCAGTCCTGCAAATACACACATTTTTTGTTAACAAAGGGTCATTCTATAGTAATTTTTGTACTTTTGTGAATTTATGTTTTATATTAATCTGTTTTAGTGAAACCTCTATTTCATTTTTCTACATAACATAAGCAACACTATAACCAGGAACTCTTCAACACAGTGTTTTATGTGTTCAAAGCCACCTTAATTTGTATGTTACAAAAAAAGCCGTAGTGACCCAAGAAGTTATGAAAGCAAAACTTTTATTTAAGTTTCTGCAACTTACACTATGATGTAATCACATCTAGAGATCCGGGGCATAAAAATGGTTAATTTCAACAATTGTTGAATTTGACTTTGTTTCTCCGAACTGTGTAAAAGGGATATTGCACATCTTTAATGTTCCCAAAACAAATGTGCAAAGTTTCAAAAGCATTCGGTATAAGATGTCATTGTTTTAGATTACACAAACTCGGTACCGTAATGAAAAAAAGACTAAGTTCAACAATGGATCAATTTAAATTTTTTCATTCAAAACTTCCCAAAGGGGGAGGTTAACATCTTCCAATGTGTCAGGAACAACTGTGCAAAGTTTCAGAAGTGTCATGTTAAAGGTGTCCGACGCGGGTAAAAATATTGCTAATTGTAACGCAGAGCGTTACAGATGTTCCCTAAACGAAAACTGTTAATGTTTTCCACAGATTCCATGGCAACAGCAGCATGATATTTCTAAGACTAAACATTAATTTCTACACGTCAGATAACTATCGTGTAAAATTTCATCCAATTGAAACACTTTGAATTTTCCTGTCTTTTTCCGTTTCCATGGCAATGGCAGTCTTCTTTAAAATTTTGAGGCTTAAAATCATTTCTACACATTTCAGACAACTTTCCAGTTAAAATTTCATCCAAATTGGAGCATTTTAAATTTTCCCGCCATTTTCCCGTTTCCATAGCAACGGTTGCCATTTTGTAATTTTTAGGCCTAAAATCAATTCTATGCATGCTAGGCAACATTCCTGTACAATTTCATCCATTTCCGAGCACTTTGAATTTTCCCGCTTTTTTCCGTTTCCATGGCAACGGTCGCCATTTGAAAATTTTTTAGACCAAAAATCAATTCTATGCTTGCTAGGCAACCTTACCGTAAAATTCCATCCAATTCTGAGCACTTTGAATTTTCCCCGCCTTTTTTCCGTTTCCATGGCAACGGCAGCCATTTTGAAATTTTTGAAAGGTTTCTGCACAATTACTCATATAGGCCAACATTCCTGTGAAGTTTCATGAAGTTTGGCCAAATAGTTTCTGAGAAACCTGTCGGGCAAGAATTGAGTGGAGGAAAGAAGAAGAAAAAACAAAAAATAATAATGAGAAACGGAGTAAACACAATATGTCTTCCAAACTTCGTTTGGGGGACATTAATATCAGTGGTAGGTTCAAGGGTTGTACATTGTATACAGGGTGCATCCCTTCTATTGACAGTCAAAGAAAAAATAGTTGTAGTAATTTGTAATAAGGCTGCTCACTTTTCACGTTTTGTTTTTCTGTCCGATTTTCGGACTTCTGGTTTTATCCATTCAAAAGCATTACTTTTTTTGCCAATGAACCCCTAAAGAACTAAGTGCTATATTTGGTTCAAAAATAAAGTTAACAAAATTTACCTTTAATTGCTTTCCGTTTCTTAAATATATGTGTTGGAATGAGAATATCAATATTTTTGGGGGTCATTACCCTGAATGCTTTGAAATTTATTCTTTGCAAATACAGCAACAAAAAAAAAAA
>MJUU01066053.1:140459-171900 GCA_002080025.1 Modiolus philippinarum
AGGGTTAGAATTAGAATATCCAGATTGCATTCCAAAATGGATTTGGTTGTGCACAGATATCACAGACAGATTACACTGCAATATATGTATTTTTTCCGTAATACAAATATTGTGATTCTATTTTATACTCAAAATATTTTTGAAATACAATATTATTACACAAATTGCAATTGCAGTACAAGTTAATGACCCGTGTTGTTTAAAAATGCATATATTGTTTTGCAAAAAATAATAAGGATATAAAACGGACCCTTTTGTCTCTAAATTATCTTTTGGCCCAGACCCTTTTAAAACAGGGGGTTGACAATTCGTGTACGTATTTATCTCAAATACGACGATTTTTCATATGAAAACATCATATCATCCCTAATCCCGTATTAGTCATCTATATAGCTAGCCTTTGGAATTCGGTTTATCTGGGGATGATATATGGCATGATATGGAAAAGTCCATGTAATTATCTTTAATTAAAACAAATTTGATGTTATATAACATTTATATCTGCTTTTATTTGTTTGTTAACACAACAATCGTCAACAATATAAAACAGAAAACAGAAAGTAGGCGCCTTTATTGAAACACACCCACACTCATATATATACTTACGAAGAAGGGATATTGGATAAATTTTAGATATTAACCGCTTTAAAATGGATTTGGACGAAAAGCGTTTCAGGCATGTATCAACTCAAATATACTAATTCTAAATTCTCATAATCTTTTCTAAGATATGAACTCCCGAGAACAAAAATAAAAGCGTTGTTCAATTGATTCGTTTTAACGCGTATTAGTAGAGACTTAATTTCATGTGATTACTCTTTATCCTTTCATTGGATAATCTGTGCGGAGAGAGAATCAAATTCGTAAGTTTTTCTTATTCATGCATGCACTTTATTTTTCTTAGATAAGGTATACTTGTACATGAGATTATATCTCAGGTGAACACTTTGTTCAATTACTATTATCTAAATTTATGTAAATAATAAAACCTGAGATCGTAGTTATGTCCTTAGCTTAATTTGATATTTCTGATTATTCGGATTTCGCTTGGTTTTATGTATTTGTAGCAGTTTTTGAAATTATGGTTTATGCTTTATGACCGGAATATTAGAGAGCTATGGGAATATTTTGATTACCAGTTGTATTTTTGATCAGACCCCCTCTTTACCCTATTTTTATAAATATTTGTTTATTTTAAGAAATTAATCAGTGCAAAAAGAAATGATTATTTGATTTTCTCATGCCCCAATTTAAGATCTCATCTTATGCAAACAAGTCAATAGTAAGTTATGGACATAACACGTATTCGTCATTTCTATAACTAAAGAGTATCTCCCTCACGCATAGCTCTGTCCTGAGCTGAATTTTGGTTTTTCTATTTCAATCTTTCGGTAATTTTTCTTCTCTATCAGCTGTTTCATGTATTTTTATTTACAGACTTCTAAATGTTTTGATTCGATCTGCATTGAAGAGACATAAGTTGTCGAAATGCACATATGCAGAAACCAAATTAACAGCAACTTCGGAATTTTATTATTTGCTAAAGCAGCAAAACAGAACCTTAAATCTTAATTTCAAATTATAACTCTTGAATAAAACTGGTATTATCCATACTGCATGTCAGTGTCATTGCGTTCTATATTGTCTTATCTATCATACTATTATTTCTTTAGTTTTGTCTTCGTCGGAAATGTTTGTGGCACAGATTTGTCGTTATTACTGTCTGAATACTTAGTACTTAGTAGGTTAACAAATAATTTCCAAAATTCACTTGGGTGCTGTTTGAAAATTAGAGTAGTAACATACAATTTTGATTTTAATTGGTTTTGTCTAAAGTTAAAAAAATCAAAATAACCTTTCAGCTACTATAACTGATATTTTTAATCCTTTCTAGCCTACGGTGTGACGTGTGATATATTTGGAGCAGATCATGCTCCTAATTTTGGAGTACCTGATGATACACCTAGATTTTTAAGGACTCCGCAACGCTAGTGCTGAATTTATATGTTTTTGCTGTGTTTTCTTTCTTTTTTTGCTAATAGTACCGTTTATGGTCAGCTTTCTTTTCTTGTGTTTAATCTTGATATTGCTATATATTCGGAATTTATGATTTTTTATACCCCTGCTTTATACTGTAATGGGGATGTCCCCTCTTTCCGTCTGTCCGTCCAAAACACTTTAATTTCGGGTGCATAACTTCTGAACCCTATATAATCCTATATAAAGCATAACTTTAGAACAGCTTTATCGATTTGAATGAATTTACACATATAACAGCATTAGATGTAAGAAAGACACCTTATGTTTTGGGGCTCAGTAGGTAGAAGGTCAAAGTAAAAAATCTAAATGGCACCAGGGTGCACAAGCCGAGTTACAACCTCAAATATGGTGTGACCAAGTTAATGTGAAGACTCATTATTTCTAAAATTGTCTATTTTCTTTCCCACCTAATATCCAAAATTCTAAGAATTCAAGAAGGTCTAGTTTCTAGATTCACGTCTTGACATTTCAATATATAAATCTGTTTTCGGTCACTGTGACCTTCACTGACCTTGACCTTTGACCTACTTTCTCCATAATCAATAGGGTTCCTCTCCTCCTGGTATCCAGCAATATATCCAAGTTTCATTTCGATTGGATGTATACTTTTTGAATTATCATCCAGAAACCAAATTTTTATCAAATTTTCAGTCTATTTTCGGTCACCGTGACCTTAACCTTTGACCTACTTCCTCCTAAATCAATAGGGTTCCTCCCTTCCTGCTACCCAACAATATATCTAAGTGTCATTTCAATAGAATGTAAACTTTTTGAGTTATAATCCGGAAACCAACTTTTTCTCAAATTTTTAGTCCATTTTTGGTCAGTGTGACCTTGACCTTTGACCTACTTTCTCCAAAATCAATATGGTTCCTTCTGTACTGGTATCAAACAACATATCTAAGTTTCATTTCAATTGGGTGTAAACTTTTTGAGTTATCATCCGGAAACCAAATTTTTCTCAAATTTTCAGTCTAATTTCGGTCACTGTGACCATGACCTGTGACCTACTTCCTCCAAAATTAGTAGGGTTCCTTCCTTCTTTGTATCCAACAACATATCTAAGTTTCATTGCAATTGGGTGTTAACTTTTTGAGTTATCATCCGGAAACGAAATTTTTCTCAAATTTTAAGTCCAATTTCGGTCACTGTGACCTTGACCTTTGACCTACTCCCTCCAAAATTAAAAGGGTTCCTCCCTTCCTTGTATCCCAAAATATATTGAAGTGTCATTTCAAGAGAATGTAAACTTTTTGAGTTATCATCCGGAATCCAACTTTTTCTCAAATTTTCAGTCTATTTTCGGTCAGTGTGACCTTGGCCTTTGACCTACTATCTTCAAAATCAACAGGATTATTGCCCTACTAGTATCCAACAACATATGTAAGGTTAATTTCAATTGAATGTAAACATTTTGAGTTATCATCCAGAAACCAATTTTTTCTCAAATTTTCAGTCTATTTTCGGTCAACGTGACCTTGACCTTTGACCTACTTCCGAAAATATCAATAGGATTCCTCCCTTATTGGTACCCAACAATATATTTAAGTTTCATTTCAATAGGATGTAAACTTTTTGAGCTATCACCCGGAAACCAAAATTTTCTCGAATTTTCAGTATAATTTCGGTCACCGTGACCTTGACCTGTGACCTACTTCCTCCAAAATCAGTTGGGTTCCTTCCTTCTTTGCATCCAACAACATATCTGAGTTTCATTGCAATTGGGTGTTAACTTTTTGAGTTATCATCCGGAAACGAAATTTTTCTCAAATTTTCAGTCTAATTTCGATCACCGTGACTTTGACCTTTGACTTACTCCCTCCAAAATTAATAGGGTTCCTCCCTTCTTTGTATCCAAAAATATATTGAAGTGTCATTTCAAGAGAATGTAAACTTTTTGAGTTATCATCTGGAAACCAAATTTTTCTCAAATTTTCAGTCTATTTTCGGTCAACGTTTCCTTGACCTTTGACCTACTTCCTAAAAAATCGACAGGGTTCCTCCCTTATTGGTACCCAACAATGTATTTAAGTTTCATTTCAATAGTATGTAAACTTTTTGAGTTATCACCCGGAAATCAAATTTTTCTCGAATTTTCAGTCTATTTTTGGTCAGTGTGACCTTGACCTTTGACCTACTTTCTCCAAAATCAATAGGGTTCCTTCCGTACTAAACACCAACAACATATCTAAGTTTCATTTGAATTGGATATAAACTTTTTGAGTTATCATCCGGAAACCAAATTTTCTCAAATTATCCGTCTATTTTCGGTCACCGTGACCTTGACCTTTGACTTGCTTTCTCCAAAATCAATAGGGCTCCTCCCTTTCTAGTACTCAACAATATATCCAAGTTTCATTTCAATAGGATGTAAACATTTTGATCTACCATCCGGAAACCAAATTTTTCTCAAATTTTCAGTCTATTTTCGGTCAGTGTGACCTTGACCTTTGACCCACTTTCTCCAAAATCAATAGAATTCCTTATGTACTGGTATCCAACATCATATCAAAGTTTCATTTGAATTGGATATAAACTTTTTGAGTTATCATCTTTTTCTCAAATTTTCAGTCTATTTTCGGTCACCGTGACCTTGACCTTTGAACTACTTTCTCCAAAATCAATAGGGTTTCTTCCCTCCAGGAACCTAACAATATATCCAAGTTTCATTTCAATTGGATGTTAACTTTTTGAGTTATCATTTTGAAACCAATGTTTGACGCCCGCCCGCACGCACGCACGCACAACAGCCCGATCACCCGCCCGCAACACCAAATCAATAGCCGAGTTAAACTTCGTTGCAACTCGGCTAAAAATTACAAAAATTGGGTCAAAAATTAATTTCCTGAGTATATTTTCAGAATGACTGTATAGATTTCATAGTCATTTACAAAAATGATAGCATAAGAGGGGCAGTAAGACACCTATTATTTTTCGGTTTCATTGGGTCAAAGGTCAAAGTCACAAATGACAAAAGTTCAGTCCAAAAATTTGGTTCCAGACCATAACTTCAGAATGGCTGTAAGGATTTGCATGCAATTTCACAGGTAACTGTTTTGGAAGTAAGGAAGAACTTAATGCTTTTGGACACAATAGTCATAAATTACAAAACTCGACCAAAAAAATGGTTACCAGAGCATGAATATCCATTGGATATATGAATTAAATTTGCACGGATTACACCTTAAAGGGTTGGAAAGACACCTATTGATTTTTAGCTCAAAGTCAAAAATACCAAAAAAAAAAATCGGTACAGAAATTTGTTTTCGGGGCATAAATTCAGAATGGATGTATGAATTTTAAAGAAATGTACACAGATGATAACATTAGAGGTAAGGCAGACACCTACTGATTTCTGGCTCACTAGGTAAAATGTCATAAATCACAAAAAATTGGTCCAAAATTGCTTTTTGGGGCATTCCTTCAGAATGGATGTACACAGATGACACCTGATAATTTTTAGCGAAGTAGGTGCAAAATCAATGTCACAAATGACACAAAATTTGGTGAAAACGTGGCTTCCGAAGCATAAGTTCAGAAATGCTTTATGGATTTAAATGAAATTACCACCGAAAATAGCATTAGAGGTACAGAGAGACACTAAGTCTTATTGATTTTGGGCTCAGTAGACCAAAAGTCAATGTCACAAATATTGTACAAATAAAAAATTCGTCCCGAAAATTAGTTTACTCTTGAATGGATTCACGGATTTCAATGAAACTTAAACAAATTGATACATTAGAGGAGATAAAGGAACTTATTTATTATGGGTACAAAATGTCAGTCATAATTACTCTTAGAAAACAAAAATAAAATAGTCCACAAATTGGTCTCTTTGGCATAGCTTCAGAATGGCTTGATGAATTTGAATGATAATAACACAGATAAAACATTTGAAGGTACGCAGACATCTATTTTTGTTTTGTTTTGTTTTGTTTTTTGGTTCAGTAGGCCAAAGGTCATCCTCACAATTCAGAAACTGAAAATTCGGTCTAAATTTTCTTCGGAGCATAATTTGACAATGCCTTTATGGATTTTTAAGTAATTTACAGAGATTGACAGGTAGGTCAAATGTCAGAGTCACATTGAAATGGACAAAGACTTCATCTTTTCTATTGTAAATTTTACATTTCAAAAATGGAATGAAAAGGGTTTGTAAATTTTTATGTGCTTTGCTCAGTTTTCCTAATTTTTGGTTGCTTATGTATTCATTTGAAAATTTATTGATTACTTTTGATTTTTGAAATTTAATGAAATTATCGTAATGTAGATGTCTTAAGTGGGCATATGTCGAAGCCTATTGATTAGAAAATATTTTTCCAAAACACTTTGCATAAAAACGAAAGTACAATGAAACTGCGCCTATAGCATTTTATAAAACGTGACTGAAATCAATTAAAACATAAAAACTAGAGGCTCTCAAGAGCCTGTATCTCAGCTGGTCCAAGACTTTCATAGACAATAACCTCAATGATACAGGATCCAATTTTCTAGTATGATTCCCGGTTTCCATGGAAATCGGGTACTAGAATGGTTTGCTGCAAGCATGTCTGCAGAAACGAACACAAATCTTGCTCATTGGTCAGAAGTTCCCGCGTAATACTGGTGCTAAATGATGTGCGTCGTCCCCGTAATCCCGCTGATTTGCACATCGATATAAACCATTCGAGTAGACATTGGAAAAACTTGAATTTAACTATGAACTGATTGCCTCATATATTTTTACATTGTCATTGCCTTCAATGTAATCAGTTTGCGAAATACAACCGTGGACAAGTAAGGGACGACAAATACCCAAACTAGCTACATTGGAGTCAACTGGTATAGGGAAAGGCAATCGTTTCTTTATTCCCGGTTGCCATGGTAGCTTTAGGGATCCGTCAAACTGTATTTTAAAAAGGTCGGAATCTGATCCGATCAGTAGAATTTCTCTGGTATTAATATCTATCCTGAGGGCTTCCGGATATGGGAAATGTGCATAATTATATATCTACGGCCCGAACACTAATGAAACTGTTTTGTCGCAGCTTTAAACCAAAGATTGTTTGAATATTTCATAAAATATCATGTAACAGGTTGAAATTTAATATTTTGATATAAAGCATCTTTTACAATTTATAAATGTATCCATACACACGGGTATGGATTCATTGCTCCTAGGGATGCCAGTATGATCTGTAAAACAAATTGTGTGTATATATATTTGTCAATGTAGACAATACAGTACAATGAGGTGAGCTTAGCAGGGTGTAGTACATTTTATCCCAGATTAAACAATCATTCCAATTATTTAATTCTTTGTTACATATATATATGCCCAATAAATGTATTGATGGCTATGAACCGGGAAGCTTTTTAAAAAAGCTTAACTTGTAATACACCTAGATGTAATATGGCCCACTGTGTTAGAGGAGATTATCTGTTTATGCTTTTCCCATGGAGTCTAATGTTAAACTATGCTTCCTGGACAAATCTTGTAACGTGGGCCATCAAAAGACTATTGTGGCCAAGTTTGGTTCCAATAGGAAAAGTATAGTTTCACAAAAGATCTTTGAATGTGTTTTCTTATAGGGTCCAATGTTAAACTAAGTTTAAGGAGACAATCTTGGATATGACGTGGACGTGCCGGACACATATTTCAAGACAGCCAGTAAGGGACAGTTGTGACCAGGCTTGGTTCCATTTAGCTAATTATTTTTATAGGAGACGATCTTCGAATATGTTTTTCCATAGGGTCCAATGTTAGACTAAGTATTTAGCTAATTATTTTTATAGGAGACGATCTTCGAATATGTTTTTCCATAGGGTCCAATGTTAGACTAAGTTCTCCGCTGTCACCATTCTGGATTACAGACTTATCAGACATATTTTTAAAGAAAAACCAAGGACTATTATGACCAAGTATGATTCCAAGTGGACAGGTAATCTCAGATGTGAAGTTTTTTTATGTGTTTCCTATAGGCCAGTTTGATAAGTGTTGTTATCTCCCTTAGTGATTATAACGTTATATCAGTTTGTATTACTTCCGGAGTGTACATCATCAGTTGCTAATGTAAACACTACTTGAATTGCTGTACGATCTGTCTCGTTTAAAATAAAAATTAAAAGAGCGACAAAGATGTAATTGTCAAAAATGCGATCTCCTAGCAAGGACAAAGGGTTAAATTTATTTGAAAAGGCCAAACTGGTAGAAATAGACAATTTCGTCTTGGGGATAAGTTGTCAAATCCAACATAAATTATCTTTGTGGAGTAAAAATTCCCTTTTAGCGCATGTTACTGGCAATACTTTATACAATTTTAAAAGGGAATAAATGCAAAACATTTGAAGCGAAATAAATACCGAAAGGAGTTCTAGGCAAACTGAGTGTTTTAAAAATGAATGAAATATCAGACAGTTTCTGTCAAATTTTACAATGTCAAATTCAAGGCTCCGTCTCCCCAAACTTATTCACTCTCCACAAATAATATAAATTAAATAAAAAACTTACTGTAGTTTGCCTTTACCAAAGTTAAGAGCTGCTACCCATGCAGAGTACAGTAAAAAAACAAAGATTCAAAACTTTGACTTTTAAAATTTTAGGGTTATCATGTATCAGCCAAAATAAATATACTGAAGATTTCTGTCTGCTCTGTCTGCTTGTATTTTAATCTTTTATGTTTTGATATGTGTATATATTTTTTGTTTTATCTTTTATCGCAGTTCGACAATAATTTTAACTCGTTTGTTTATTTATACTGAAGATTTTTGTTTGTTGAGAGATATCCGTGTTGTATTATCATGACTACGTTAATTATATATTCTACATGTGAATTGCTTTATGATATGCACAATTACCTGAAAATTAAAAAATTGTGAAATCTTATTTGTTCGCAGGAAGTTTCACATCGACTTCTTCACACCTGGCAACATTTAATACAATTACTGAAATTATTTATATTATGAAAAAAAAAAAAAAAGATTATCACATAATATCCGAGTGTTGTTTTAAAATGAAATAAAATTAATTGGCAAATGATTTTTTATAGATAAAAAAATTGTTGTCAAAGAAGAAAAAAAATAAAGACCAGATGAAAGTTTTGCGTCATTCCCTGCTTAGATACATTTTGAACAAAAAGAATTCAACTTTGTTATTTTATCATTATTTATTTTTTTAAAATAATTTTTGGCCTATCAACATTTTTGTCTCCTCATTTAGCATATTTTTCCAGTAAATTGCAAGTCGTTTAAACGGCGAAAGCGGGATTTTATTGTCTTTGATCATGTTAAAGCTCTTTTTTTAACCATGATTTATACAACTCGTTTCAATCACCACTATGAGAGAAATACACTCCGGAAGTACACTCCAACGAAATTTCTAATGACTGCGCATGCGGAAAATAATCATTAGGAGCAGATAACAACACTTATTAAACAGGGCTATAGGGTCCAATGTTGAACTATGTTCCCTGCTGGCGGCCATCTTGGACTTGCCAGAAACATTTTATTTAAAGGGACCAACTAAGGGCAGTTGTGACCAATGATGGTTCCAATTGGCCAGGCGGTCTCAGAGGAGATCTTTGAACGTGTTTTATCATAGGGTATAATGTGTAACTAACTTTCCCGCTGGCGACCATCTTGGATGAAGTCCATAACTTCGAAGATAAAACGTATAACATACTGAACATTTGGGCAGTTAATATTAACCTCTGTCTCATATCATTTTTAGCTCGCCGGGTCGAATGTGCGGAGAGCTATTGTCATATCCCCCGGTGTCGGCGTCGGCGTCGTCGGCGCAAGCAAAACTTTAACCTGGCTTGTGGAACTGAGACCTGAATAGCTAGGGTGTTGATATTTGGTATGTGACTTTCTTGTGATCAGAGCTTTCTTCTGGTACTGTACTTGTAGACATTTTGACCTTTACCTTGCCCTTAGGGCAATTTTTAAAAAAAACTTTAACTTGCCCCTAAAAGGTAGGCTTGTAGTGGTAGGGTGTTCATATTTGGTATGTATATTCCTTATAATTAGAGCTTTCTTCTGGTACTATACTTGTAGACATTTTGACCTTGACCTTGCCCTGAGGGCAATTCTAAAAAAAACTTTAACCTTGCCTATAGAAGGTAGGCTTTTCATGGTAGGGTGTTTATATTTGATATGTAACTGCCTTATGATTAGAGCTTTCTAGTGGTACCATATTTGTAGACATTTTGACCTTACCTTTCCCGGAGGCTAATTTTTAAAAAAAAAACTTTAACCTTGCCTCTAGAAGGTAGGATTTTAGTGGTAGGGTGTTCATATTTGGTATGTAACTTCGTTATGACGAGAGCTTTCTTCTGGTACCATACTTGTAGACATTTTGACCTTGACCTTGCCCTGAGGGCAATTTAAAAAAAAACGTCAACCTTGCATCTAGAAGGTAGGCATTTTTTAAAAACTAACTTTGCTTCTAGAATTAAGTTGTTTAGTGGTAGGGTGTTCATATTTGGTATGTGACGTTCTTTTGATGAGAGCTCTCTAATGGTACCATATTTGTAGACATTTTGTCCTTGACCTTGCCCTGATGGCATTTTTTTTAAAAACTTTAACTTTCCTTCTAGAATTAAGTTGTTTAGTGACATTGTGTACATGTTTGGTATGTGACTTTCTTGTGATGAGGGCTTCCTGGTAGTACAATATTTGTAGACATTTTGACCTTGACGTTGCCCTTAGGGCAATTTTAAAAAAACCTTAAACTTGCTTCTAGAATTAAGTTGTGTAGTGATAGGGTGTTTATATTTGATATGTGACTTTCTTTTGAAGAGAGCTTTCTATTACTTTGGAATTTATTGTGCATTGAGGTAACTGGAATCCCCGGCGAGCTATATTGTCTTCTGACAACTCTTGTTTTAAATACAATGCAAAATGCATAAACTCACAAAACACTTGACCATTAAAGGGCAATAACTACCATATATTTACTCGGATTTTCTTCAAATTTTCTGGGGGATCTTGATATGTTGAACATTTTTGCAATTTAAGTTGACAACTATCTGTTACATTTTTTATATAAAAATCAGAATTAAATAAAATCGCAGAAAAGGGGCAATAACTCCAAGACTAGTCTCCAGATTGTCCTTAAAATTGCAGGGCAAATTAATCTTGTCATGCTGATAATTTTCACACCCTCCAGAATTTCGATATCTGTAATTCTTTTTGCCAAAAAACGGCAATTTACCCCTATGCTCTATTTTAAGTAAAAGCAGCCATGTTTGTAAGTCCGTGGACTCCTTGGACACAATTTTGAATCTTGATATCCTGGTTATGATTCATTTGGGCTCTCGGTTTCAGAGGAGAAGATTTTTAATAACGTTTACGTCGGACGCCGGATGTCGGACGTCAGAAGGACGGACATCGACGGACGCAATGTGATGGCAATAACTCACATGGATTTTAAACCAGGTGACCTAAAAAGCAAATTGTACTGATTGATAATACAGGTGTCCGATTTCAAGTCAAATGGTTTACATATTTATGTAGATTGTATTTGTCAAATCGTGTCACTGAAAAAATTAATATACAAAGAGCTAAGGAGACCTCTGATCACGATAGTATATCAAGGTTCGTATATTTAATTAATATTTGTATATTATGTCAAAATATGTGCCAACATAAATGATAAAAATGAATTAAACTAAGTTTTAGAGATCGTTTCACGGTGTTTTCAAATTACTAGTAGATTTCTTAAAACGTCCCTGTTTTACTATGGTGTCAATTAAGGTAGAAAGGCATTAATGTTCATATCCATGATATTTTGTTATAGGTACCCACAATTAAAAACCCCATCCTACCAAACTTAAATATGTTATAAGAATATCGAGATTCATTCTTGTTTTTTTTCAAGAATTGAGGAAAAAGTCAGCACATTTTTAGCCCTTTTAACCTAATTTTGTATAAAATGCACGAAGAAATATGGAAAGACCCTTTGATTTCACAAAATTTTATCCATAAGGATTGCATATATTTAAATTTGTAAATATTTATAGTTTATAAAGTTACAGTTGAAATACAATGTACATTTATGGTACCGTGCTTTTAACGGACATATTTCACTAAATGTCTGAATTAAGAAATATTCACTGGAAAAGAGGTTAATTAGCGACAGAGTTGACAAAATCACATCCATCAGTAAATTATAATTCAATGAATTATTTCATAAAATATGTTCACAATAATTATAATGTCCGAAAGTAAAAGCAATAAAATTACTGTTTCGGTCCGAAAATGTTTGAAATGTTGCAATGAATTTTGCGGCGCAACAGCATCTATATACCTTAGGAGGTTTTCATGTTTTGGTGGAGCTGTTTCAATTGAAGAAGAGAAGAAAAGTATTTTGCAAAGGGATTAAATGACGACTATAAACCTTATCCGTGACCTATTATTCACAGTAAACAAACACTGTAATAACCACATTTGGCCCTAACAAATGAGAAACGGTTTCTGAGGACGGGGGGGGGGGGGGGGGGGGGTTGATTTACTCTAATGTGTTGCTAGGTATGGTAAAATATTTTTCATCTGTGAAGTACTGAAACTTGATTTCGCCCATTTTCAGCAGTTGGTCAAATGTGCATGCGACTTTTTAAGAAACGGGCGTTGATTAAATTTCAGCGAGATTTCCCGCAATTTTAGATGTGTTGCGTTTTAATTACATTTCCTTAGACGAAAAATGTCCATTGATAGATAATTTCGATTTTTACATGCTCGCTAATGTCAAAAGTTAAAATCAAAATTTTTCTATTTCGAGGAAAGAAATATTTTAACTCACTCTAACAAGGAGGAGAAATTATATATCTACCTGAAATCATTAAAGAAATGAAATCCACAACCGTATCTTGCCCGAAACGACATATCTACACTCTCGATAGTAAAATTTTAAACGGCCTGTAAGCCTCGCGTTTAAAGAAATTGAAAACCGTTAACTATCTCTAGTGTCAAAATGTCGTCTCTTATTGATGGTCCTATATATATCATGTCAATCTCTGTGTTACATGTGTATGTTATTAGACAATAGTTAAAAATATGACGGTTGACAATGGCAAATACATACCCATTTACGATAAATGTCTGTGGGAATTGAGACGGTGCATGATAATGACCATACTAATGACGTCACGGACAATCAAACACAAATCATCACGAGTTTAAGTGGGAATATGCATTTACTCTCAGTCTTCACTTAGACAATTTCATATAAAGAAGATGATCTTAATTTCAAACCTAAAAAATAAACGTGAAAATGTTAAGAGCCAACAGAACACAAGGCGCTAACAGTAATTCTTGATATGTAAATATTTTGTCTTGTATTTACAGATCCAGGACGTTCATCAGTAGTGGTATTGTTTATTGATCAATGGACATTTTGTACGAAAGCTGAATACAGCGGACAGCAATTTTTTATTTGTGCGTCTTATTGGAAAAAATTTTGTTTCAGTTTAACGTTTGTGTGATCCAAATTAATTAAAGTTGTATACTGTAAACCTTTTAATTTTTGCGATTGCTAATTTTCGCGGTTTCTTGAACTTGGACATATTCGCGGTTTTAGGAACAACTACAAAATATTAATACCTTCCTATTACTTCTCGGATATTCGCGGGTACTTATTTTCGCGGTTTTATGTCAACCGCGAAATAGCGAAAATTAGTACACCGCGAAAATTACTACTTTTACAGTATATAGATATTTTGTTAACTGCAAAAATAAAGTCAATTCAGTATCTAATGTTTGTAAATATAGAAATATATGGTGTTTGGTGAAAAGACTATTTTCGGATAGGTGAAACATCTCCTTTCATTGTGCGAGAAATCAGGATTATCACTCATCGGCATTTCGGGAAGTTGAAATTTTGAAGAGTAAATAAATCTTGTGAATTTGGGATTTGAAAGTTATTTTTTCGGGATTCAGGGATTCTTAGGATTATAGAAGGTATCCTGCCACCAATCGTTTATGTTTTCTTGGGTGTTGTATTTAACAAAAACATCTTTGCTGATGGCTACATAATTTTCCGATTACTCGTTACGCAAAGTAGATTCTCGACTTTAATTAACTTTATTGTTACCCAATGAATTCATTTTATTTTTCGAAACCAATAGATATTCAATATAACCATAGTTCTTTATACGTAATTGAACTTAGAATTAGTATAATCAGATTATTTTATGTTTCAGTCGAAAGAAAACTATCAGCTACCCTAAAGGTACGTAGGAGGTAAAAAATTGTCGAACGACTTCGTTTTAACCAGGACAAAGAGTTATCTGTCTCTTCTTGAAAAATAGCTACAGAATGTACTAAAACATTTTATTGTAGATAAGATATACAATATCTATCAATCTTACCAGAGAATAAAAAAAAACAAAATAATATATATATATATGAGCAAAAACAGCAAACAAACCCGCCAAAAGTTCAGAACACGAAAAATAGAATTAAAGGGGTATAAGTGTTATTCATAATGTAATTACAATATGAGGGATTATTCAAATTTCAAAGAGATAAGAATATAGATCACTTTAGGAGGTAAAAACCCCTACGTCCTAGCTTTTATGTTTTTTTATATAATTTTTGTTTTTTGATGAATGACATAAAAATGATGGGAATGTTCATCTCTTGATTTGTAGTTACTTTATTCTTAATCGTTGTGAAATTTTAAGAACGACAAGAAAATATTTTACCTCTATAGAATAAATTGATAATGCTTGTTCAAATGAGTTTACATGAAGTTTATAAATAGAACAAGATTACTTTACGAAACCATTAGTCCACCACTGTCCAAAAAATTTGAAACAAATAGCTCCTACAAAATTTGACAATTTAAAATGATGGTACGATATTTATAGGTTTCTCTACGGGCTTTTCGAGATAGCAGCTCTTGTGTAATTGAAGGCGGAAACGGTCTCTTTCTTAAAATACCAGTGAGAAGGATAACTGGATTACTGTTTATTGAAATAGATATGTACCACAATATAAAACAAACTATTTATGAAATTGAAGTGTTCTAATAATTTGTCCTACATCACAATTATTTGAGTAAATTTTAATTGAAGAAAAAACAACTAACCCGAATCGCTACAAACTGATTAAATATAAATCACCCTTAGCCTAACATTGTTCGTTAATAAGTGATTCCCTCTCCAGGTATTGTTGAATTGACTTTTTTTCGTATAATACCAGATTTGTGAACACGACTCAAAAGTCCCGTATTGTATATCACTTGATAAGTGCTCGAGTTATTTAATTTCTTAATATACGAAACAAGCCACATTTATATTGTAATTACACATAACCACAGTATATATCTATATATATATATATATATATANTACAGTTATCTAATTACTTTTTTTGAGCTGATAATTTTTTACTTTTACTCCTTAGATTATTTTTCATCGGTGTTACAAAAACGTTTTTTGCTTGAATGTTGATGTTGAAGTCAAGGACCCGTAAAAGCGAATTAATGGTTTCATATGAGAAACCTCAGTATTGATTTAGCTTGAAAAACTGAGTGCAAGTATGTAAGTAAACATTGTCAAGTGTAATCAAATCGGTTTACCCAGAAAAAAGGATTGAATATTGGACTAAGATAACACTTTTCTTTTCTAGCCATCTAAGGGTGTACTTTCTAACGAAGGTACTTGCATAATGAATATAATTGACAGTATTTTTTTTATTTTAAACATTTTAATAATTAACATGTTGTTAACAAATCCCCTTGGTGGTACAACGATCCCACAAAGGTTCTACCGTGTATATTATTCGCTAAACCAAACCTACCTGACAGTATTAAATAAACATTATAATCATTAATTTCATTGGCAATTACTTGAAGATTTTGGTATTTCATTACCTTTTGCGAAAACAGCTAAGCAATCACAAAAAAATAATAAATCGCAAATTCAATTTGTTGTCACTATACAAATGCTGCTGATGAAATGTTTTGTATTTGATGCTCGGCCTTTCAAGTTGATGGAGATTTTCCCTTCCTTTTTGAACCAATTTACTCTTCACAAATGTTTTGCTGTTTAGAGTGGGAGAACAACTTAAATCGAAACCATTGTGGTTTATTTTAACATGCTGGTTTCAAAAGTACTCCTTATAGACAATGCAATATACACAAATAGCAAAATACAGATATGCCAGTAAGTTGTGTTTAATGACTTCCGAATTTGGCTGTTTACACAATTTGTGTCTTTTCACACCAAATAAAATATATATATAAACATTAAGAGACGTATATAATATCTGTACAAATAAAAAAAAAATATGTAATAGAATTCAGATATGCGTATATTTCTATAAATGGGGCTAATAACAAAATTTAACAATCTAAGCATGTTAACACTTGGGCATATACTGACATATAAAAAGACTTAAGGTAGATCGATCATAATGAAAATATCAGACAGAATTTTTTTATTTTGAGACACTTTGTACATTTTAGTCTATTTTTTCAAAAAATGAAATAAAAATGATATGTCACCGATCATCTTTTCCTGTTATCATGCATTGAAAATCAGGCTAAATTCAGTATTTTTCAGCAATATTTACAAAGAATATATAGGGAAATGTGACAACATGCTTATTATTTAGCTTTCATATGAAATAAATACCAGATAGATTTTTTTTAACTTTTTGATATTTCAGAGATATAAACTTTAGCTATATGTTGAGCAGAAAAAATCTATTTGTCACCATTTGATTAAGAAAGATATTTTATATAGTTGATGAAATAGACAAGATTTACAGGAAAAGGGCGCTAATTCGCGGGAAAGTGTATGGTGATCTATTATGTGTCACGATGAAAAGGTTAAATAAAGAATATTCCGGCTTGAAAATCAAGTCAATGCCGCATCCGACTCGTGTTTCGCAGATGCGCCAATCGAATGCGCTGTGTATTAGTGTCGATCTACCTTAACACACTGCAGTGCCCCATAGAAGGGAGCACAAGAGAAAGATTGCGAGTATGTTTCTATGGAACTTACCTTTTACCTTATTTTGTTTCGTATCAAATATATATTTTTAGATTGTTTCATCTTTTCTAAATAAAAACTTGTATCTACAGCTGATATCAAGATACATATCATATATGATTTTATCATATGATGATGACCTTTCTGCAACTGATCTCGTCCAGGTTTAAGTACTTTTAGTAAATATCAAAACTGGAAAAATATTATGCTTGAGATTGTAATTTCCACTATTCATGTATCATTTGTGTAAAAAAATCAAATATATATTCTTATAAACTATATAGTCCAGTCAAACTAGCTCAAATTTGGCCAAACCTCAAACTAATTGCAACAGAAAGTATTTTATGTTTATTTGTTTATCTAATGTATTGTCTTTAACATGTAAAGAAATCGCAGACCATATACAAATGGGAAATTCTCCGTTTTTGGGTAAAAATATCGTTTTCTGAAGAAAAAATGTGAAAAACTGGGAACTGTAGAAATAATCCACTAGCCAGTACTAAGAGAATACATTTTGATATTATTTGTTTAATTAGAGAGAAGTTATGAAAATATAAATACTTGGTGAAATATTCCAATAAAATTTTCCCATTCTTTTAGATAAAAATGTGTATTTTAAGGAAAAATTGCAGAAAACTGGAAATTGCAGAAAAATCCACAAATCAAAGATTTAAAATATTTGTTTAGTATTAATGAGTTGTTGTGAACATATAAGTACAAATTAAAATATTTAAAATTGAATTTTCACAATTTTGGGGTAAAATTGGGGTTTTTAAAGAAAAATCGCAGAAAACTTAAAATGGCAGAAAAATCCACAAGTCAAAGGATAGAAAAAATATTTTAAAATTATTTGTTTAATTAATGAATTGTTATGAACATGTAAGAACGAATTCAAATATTTAAAATTGAATTTTCAAAATTTTGGGGTAAAATTGGGGTTTTTAAAGACAAATCGCTAAAAACTGGGATTTGCAGAAAAATTCACAAGTCAAAAGGTAAGTGAAAATATTTTAAAATTATTTGTTTAATTAATGCGTTGTTATGAACATATAAGTAAAAATCAGATATTTAAAATTGAATTTTCACAATTTTGGGGTAAAATTGTGCTTTGAAAAGAAAAATCACGAAAAACTGGAAATTGTAGACCATATCTACCAGCAAGTATTTTAGAAATTATTTCGATTGAAACTTCTCATTTTCAGGCAATATTGTATTTATAAAGAAAAACGACGGAAGTTCAAGTACAAATCATTCAATAAACATCAGAAGGCCTCTTCTCTACGTCAAGCGTTTCTATAATATCCAGTGGGGGGGGGGG
Organism: Modiolus philippinarum; assembly: GCA_002080025.1. Classification (NCBI taxonomy): domain Eukaryota; kingdom Metazoa; phylum Mollusca; class Bivalvia; order Mytilida; family Modiolidae; genus Modiolus; species Modiolus philippinarum. The sequence continues at coordinate 158,796 of MJUU01066053.1, forward strand.
GGGGTGGAGTAAAACAATAACCTTTTTCAGAAACATCAGTCAAAACTGGAAACCATTTCAAATGGAATATGTAACGAATAATAACTCAAGTTTTCAAGTTTTATGTACAAATGAATGGATAAAGTTAATATATTTATCAATCACGTGCTGCTGTGACGTCAACAAAATAAGGCATGCACTACCGTTTGTGTTACAAATTTTACGTATGTTAAAAATGTATCATTTAAGATATTAAGATTATTCTGAAATCTAATTCCATATCTTAATTTCAAGATTTTTAAAGAACAAATATAAGAATATACACCCTTTTCCCCTCTATATATTTATCTCCAATATTGTTACTTTCTGGGGAAAATTTTCGCTTGTCCCCAACCGCGTGCAATTTTCTTAAGTTTTTGAGAAGACAATAATTGTCAAAAGCCGTCCTGAACGTATTGTCATACAATAAATCTTCCACTGTGGCGGTATTTTTATGACTCGACTCAAATGCAGCATGTCCATCTTTAAAAAACCTCACATTCGTGACCATGGTCTTATTATACACATTTACATTAGAACACATATACAAAGTTTCAGCTACCAACTTAATACTCGGTCAGAGGACTTACTTTAACCTTTTTGCTTTTCCTGCCTAGAGCTCCTTCAAACTTTTGCCAGTATTTTGCCTAATATCTGTACAGGCTGATTTTTTTTTTTCGTAAAAGGGTCCAACCTCTGGAATTCCTCTCTGAATCTGGATTGCACGAGACAAACCTTGAATTTTTAATATTTTGCGACAGGCATCTTTTGTTGTGTTACCAATAAACACTTATCGAAATGTAGAAAAGATCAATTCAGATTTTAATCTTTATTATGCTTAAAGTTCATACTATCAAAAGTTATACTAGAATTTCGATATTTTGGGCGTAGCTGTTACATGAAATGTTATTTCCTCAGCTTTCAGCCTCTATGGCGAAAAGTCTTTAAAGATTACAACATTTTTTGGATATCACTGGAACATGAATTTTGCTCAATTGTGTCCTTTGGGCGATTGACAGAAATTTGACACGCAGCGGTCTGCTGCACAGCATAGGTTTATATTGAGCTAAATATCTGCTTCTAAGATATTTTTCACATACGAATGCAAGTTTATACATACAGTGTCCAATATAGTTGTCTATTAACAGGCAGATGGTCTTTTAGAAAATTTGTTTTATTTGTACAAAACTTTTCTATTTTATACGACTTTTCGATGTCCTAAATTACCATACTAGACAAATTGCCAATTGAGTTCCAGACTTTGACCTCGCGTTTTACACACTTATGCAAAGGGAAGCAACTCTAGAACGGGCAATCGTGGTTTCCAACGTGAACTAACCAAAATGTAAAAATGATTGCAAGTTTATTGCTGTTTTGGTGAACTATATCAAAATAGTATGACCTGCCTGTATCTGTTTGTTTTGTTTGCTATCTTAATACGTTTTATATGTCAAGGTGCTGATTTATAAGGGTTTCTTCGGTAAATGTAACAACTTGTCCAGTGTCACGTAATCTTGATTGAGTAAAAATTTTAAAGAACGGAAAATAAGTAGGTATTTTGCAAATCATCTTTTCACAGTTCACGCCATGATCTAGCTGAAATATTACTAAACTTTGTGTTCAACATCAACCAACTTACTAACCAACCAGCCAATCAATTAATCAATCAAGTAAATGACGATCGAATAGGGAATAACTAAATGACGAAAAGGAAATAGGAAATACAGAAGTAACAAATAGGGAATAGGTAAATGCCGAATAGAGAATAGGTAAATGACGAATAGGGAAAACACTAAATGGCGAATGAGAAATATGGAATAAGCAGCCATCTTGACGACTGTACAAAACTTACACTTAAGGAAACCTGTATTTTTAATAGGTTTAATATAATGTACATTATCAGGTCATGCTCTTTCCAAAAGATGTTTCTATTTAGTAATATTTTCCATTTTCTTTAATTTTCAGTGCACAAAACCATACCTGGTAGTGTTTTCAACGAAGCTTCATTTACTAGGCATGTCAGTAAAGAATCGGGTTAGATAACTCTCCGGACAAAAATCTGTGATCTTTTGTTTGAATTGATATTTTATTGTGAAAAACGTGTAATTAAATGTTTGATAAAGGTAAAATATTTGACTGAAAACATAAACATTCTTGCTACACAATGTTTGTTTATTTAATATTTGGATATAAAAAATGTCAGATTTTTAAACATTTCATATGATGGTAATTTTCTATTAAACCGCATTTCAGTATGATAATTTGGGAACCCACTAAAACCAATCTAGCATATGAAAGATTTAAACTTTATATATCTGAAGTGCAAATTTCATTACAATCGGACCTAAGGAATTTTTTGGGGTTTACTGTTAAAAATGTAATTTCTTGTAGTTTTTGCGAATGGACTCTCGATTTTGACTCGAGTTATGTTCCTTTGAACACAAATTTTTAGTTTTCCCACTTTGAATGTGCTGCCATCTGGCGTTAATTGATATACCTACATTTACAACAGCACTTAAGATGGTATTGGGGTTTAAAATTGCGCATCTGACAAAAAAAGTGGAATTTATTTTTAGAATGTAAGCAAAATGAATTTCGGTGTCTTATAATAGTTTAATTTGATCAAATATGCCTCTTTCATTTCTATGAAGTGGAGATAACTTGTATAGAAATAATTGAGGTTTTCGTCATTTATTCACAAATAAATTCGGTGACCTCCATCTTTTTTTCATGCAAATCAAAGGCAAGTATATTAGCTAATAATTTATCAAATTAAAAAAAAACATATATATCTGATATAACTAAAATAAATTAAAATTTTGTTGATATTCGCAAATTTACTTTTTCTTTTAAAGAACAGTTGATTTCTACAAATACATGACAGATTTCACGATCATATGACCCGGTAACTCCCAAGTTTTATTTTATTTTTTGTATCCCCTATCAACAAGGTGTAAGTCATATGAAAATATTAGAAAATTCGAATTCTATCTGACAGTTTTAAGACCAGTACAACCTTAAATTACCGTTTATGTGTCACGTTCGAATTGGTAATAATTCATTTATTGCTGTATTGACTATCCATACATTTTCCTCATTCGCCAGACAAAAAATATTTTTGTAAATGTTCATATTATATTCACTCTACAGTGGCGTGAATCATCGAAATTATATTTTTCAACGATATTTATACTGATCGCATTATGGCTGAAATGGCTGTTCATAGTTTTTTTATTCGTGAGTGTATGTAGTATGCGAATATTTAGCGTAGAATGTGTGTGTGTGTTTTTTTTTTTTTTTTTTTTTTTTTTTTTTTTTTTGTCTATATTTGCTTATAGATTCATTTTTTCATGAAGATTGGACAATATCAGCTTTACTTGTGTTTCGAGCTGGGATTTTCGATATCTTGGCTTGTCACTGTAGATTGGCGATATCAGACAAATCTATAGTATTTTGCACTCATCTGAACTAGACACATGATGCGTATTGCTTGAATAATAAGTAAAAGGTTTAATTTCATAATTTTGATGTTAAACTTCACTTATCACAATAAATTCTATGAAATAAGAAGCATCGTCTGCTGTTTGTTTTAATGCATTATCTCCCTTGTGAACTCTTCTGTGTCTACGGTCGCCATGAATACCATAACCTCATCAGCTTATATGTTGCATTTAATTATCGTTATTTGCCGACTTTCCCCCATTTCGATTTTTGCAATTTTAAATGTGATGTACTACAACAATTTCTTGATTGTTTCTCGTAAAAATCATTTCTGTTGCAATTAGTTTGAGGTAAAAACCTTAGAATGACTGGACTAATATATTTGATACAGACTTTATCACTGCGAGTATCAAGCAAGACAGTTAATTACGGCGAACTTGATGCGTTAAGCCCTGACAAATTTTCTATCAAAAAACAAAATGTCCTTTACTATCTTTATCTGTAATTCGATTGATAAAACTCTATAATGAAATGAAATAAGCCAAATTTATTGTTTCAGTATGGTTGATACATTGTTTATTGCAATAATTTATATACGTCTGATCAACATCACCATATGACTCGTATGAACATGACACATAGCAACGTACTCGTGGTCCATTATTTTCAATATCAAGGCCTTTGTAGTAATACTGAAATTATCTGGACATGCAAATTACTGAATAAACACTTTCAAATCGCCGGACATTCACATCGTCTTTTAATATGGCGTCGACCCTACACTACGTGGCTTTCATTTGCTGAAATTTGACCAAAAGACGACGTCAATGTTTTGTTCCAATAATATGCAACATTTGTCACAGCCAACGAGAAAAGACGATAAGCCTATGGCGAAAAAAATATAAAGAATCGGCTTGTGAAAAATCGTGTTTAATCATCGCTAATTCATAACTTATGCGTAATGAATAAAAATGTTCGTGCAAAAAAGATGATAAAATGACCCAATTATTAGGGAAGATTAGTTTATATGTTAATTAAAAATCTTTCAAAATTCATCACAGTATCTATTTCTGGGAAGTTGTCTTCAAAAAAATAGTTTAAAAGTCGGAATATATTAAAAGTCCCATAACACCTAAAAAAAGTTCTAATCATAATGTTTATGAGATATCTAATACATATGCTTACTTACAGTCTTCTTTTTGAAATAAATCTAAGCAGCGGTTTCTGGGAATTGCATCCCCAAGATCTGCTATACAAATATCTGCAATGGCAAAATATTAAAAGCGTGTTTAAGAAATTACTTTGCAACTATGAAATAACTATGAGTCACCGATCATATTCTTGAAGAAAGATGAAAATGTGATTTTCCCCGTATTATTTATATATACTTATCTCCCCATGTTAAAATTAGAGTGTTTAAATACATCGGCAAATGGATATCGAAGCAAGAAAAAGAAAGGGGGAAATTCTAAAATCATAAATCCAACATCACGGTAATTCATAACAACACGAATTGAGACAGTATGACAAAGACAAAACAAATGAACAAAAATGAACAAGAACGCCACAAAACTAAAGCACTAGCAGTGTGAACCCCTATAAAAACTGAGGTTAATTGTAATAAATTTTGCACACTTGCAGTATAAATGCTCCTTATTTTATTTTTTTGGTATCAATAAACTATTGAAACTCATTTCTCCAACATCTTAACAGCAAATACGCTCTTCGTTAGTTACAAGGACGCGCCTGATGTGTTTTCTTTACACTTATAAAACAACGCTAGATTATTATTAATCATGCTTATCTGGCGGTCGTCTTACGTGCACGTAACTTACAAACAACACATATGAGAACAATTGAAATATTGACATGTTCAAAATTTTCCGACGTCCCCAACGTTACACAAAACATGCTTCCGAGATTCAAGGTATTCGTAGCGTGTAAAAACGTAAATGTTACTTACACAACGCGTACGGACTTGAAAGAAAACATATTTATACGTCGATACACATTGGCGCTGCATGTCATAGTTGACAAGGCCGTAGGCAGTTGGGATAAAAACGTTGAAGTTCTTACTGAAATAAGGGTAATACTAATAACCAAAATTAAAAATCATGATAAGATAACTATTGGAATATATATTGTATATACTCGAGAAGGGATAGAAATTATTATAGTACTACATTGAATAGACTTTCACAAAAAGCATTTCTCATAAATCTGCAGTGCACAAAGCAGGACATGCTTACCCTTCCGGAACCCCTGATGTCATTCTTGTTTATTGAGAGTTCACACTGTTAGTGCTTTAGTTTTTTGTGTTGTATATGTAATGTTCGTGTGTTTTGTGGGTATGTGGTGTCTTTGGTCTTCCGTCTTTTGGTGTTCTTGCTTTTGCCTTGTCTCTGGACTTTGATTTGTGTAATCTTGTGCTTTGTTCCTTCGGTATTCTACTGCAGTTGTTCTGCACAAAATATTTCTTGAGACTTTTTCTGGAAAATGCATTGCTTTTGGTTTTTTATATTAATCGGTACTTTTATATTACGTCGTGCTGAAAAATACATGTTTATCAGTCATTTAATTTTCTATATGAGTAGCAATGATAAAAGACGAAGAAGTCGTAACCTTTACAGATTCCAATGGCAATAAGATAGAAACAGTGGAATATGATCAATTTTATTTTGGAAGAGCAATTGTTGAAATGGGAATTATTCCTGATCCACGAACAAATATACCAAGTATCGTGCACATGACTTTGAGGCCAGATGATATTTTCATACTAGCTTATCCAAAGGCAGGTATGACACAGTTTAGGTAATGATCATCGATATGTTTTATAATGCAATTGAAAATTTGAGGTAGTTCGGGGGACTAAAAACAAAACGATAGACTTTATTATTTTTCTGTGATTAAAAGTTTTTTAAATGCGCTTCAAAATGTTAGTAAAAAATTAAATAGGTCACCGAAATCGTTTTCTCGTTAGAGAAGCTTCCGGAAACAGCAATATTTTCTTTTTAATATAGTCTATATAGGGAGAAAATAATATTTTCGATTTTTTTACACGAATTTCACGATTGATTTTGGTGAAAATATTGTACACAGTGAATTAGAGAATTCACTTTTATGAAAAAATATGAAATTAAAAATAGGGGTCACCGATATTGTTTTTGAAGAAAATCACGAAAATATTATTATCCTCTTATTATTTCAATATATAATTATCTCCCATTTATAAAATAAGAGTGTTTCGAAAAGTGACATATTTTGTACAATTGCAGTATAAATAGAAAAAAGAAGGGAAACGGGAAATGTGTCAAAGAGACAACGACCCAAAGGGGAGTAATAACAACTCAAAGCCACCACAAGATCTTCAATGAACGGTGAGGAAACCCCACACCCAACGGCAGGTCGGAGTCGTCCCCTGAATAAAAGTAATCAAGTTCAGCGAAATAAACATCACCCTAGACTCCTATAGACATAAAGTAAACTAACAAGAAAAAAAAGACAAGACACACAAATGCTTAATACATTTCCTGACTTAGAAAAGGCGCAAATCTGCTGCGGCGGGGTTAAACTAGTTTTATTAGGCCCAAACCTTCCCCAATAGCCAATGTGATAAATAAAAAAATGTTGCTTATTTTATTTTATTATCATAAAATATTCAAAATCATTTTCATACATTTTAATGGTAACGAAATTCAAAATTTCTTCAGATGCATAAGACGGATGCACCCGAACTACCTTAAGGGACCGACCATTTAATTTGAAAAGGGGGGGCTATGGTTTTTTTCTAAAAAAATATTTTTGACGTGATTTTATGGCTGCCAAAATGATGAAAAAAAATTTCTGAAGGAGGCCTTCTGCCCCAAAAATTAATGTTAATTTTGAAAAAAAAATATTTTGTTGATACACGTGAAAAAAATAAATAAATATTTTCGCGCGAAAAAAAAATTCTGTCCAGAAAAAAACCATAACCCCCCTTCAGGTTAAATGGTCGGTCCCTAAGGCAAACACTCCTCAAAATATTACCCTTAGTATCTCCGTTGAAAGTACTTCGTCATTAAAGAAAATTAAAAGTTTTCACAATACTTAATAGATTTAAAATGGCTGATATGGATGACTATCGAGATTTCAGCTTTAACGCACTATGCGGTAGGTTGAAGGCCTCATGGTGACTTCAGGTGAGAAACAAAAATGAAAGTGTTGTTCCATTTTGGAGTTCAACCATGTATTTGTAGAGACTTGTTTCTCATTTGAGTTTACTTCATATCATTTCTCTTGTATTCAAGCATGTATTCATTCATTCATTCATTCATTTTATCTTAAGTATTAAGAATTTATATAGGTTAGATGTCATTAAAAAGGGTAAGAATTTAACATATTATGTCTCATACCTCTGCAATGAAAATTTCACAAGAAAAAAAAAACATCTTTTGTGATACCCAAGGTTCAGTGAATGTTTTCAATCATAATCATTTCAGTTCTGCAAAAGTTTCAAGACAATTAAAAAGTAATCAAATTATCATATTACTAGTATTACAGCAAGATTGATACAGGTGTGATAAGTCAAAGACCGAATAAAATGATGAGCTTTGGTTATTTCCAGTCGTTTAATTAATCTGTCTTTCTATCAAATAGCTGTGGACACATTGATATATCTCAAGCTTATCATGAGCAATAAAAAGGCAATATTCTGAATATACCTGATAATTTGAACTATTTCATAATTGTTTCAAGGCTTCTGTCATTTTGAATTTTTATCATGCAATGTTTTGTTTACGTGTTTATTAGGAATTCAGATATTTTCCCTTTGGTACTTCTTCTTATTATTTTCTTTGATTGCAATAAAATAATTAGCATTGGCTATAATTACTTTAATTTTGTTGTGTTTTATGATCCATACATATCAGTTCCCCGAGGATATTAACAAATCCAGTAGCCAGTACATCGTTGCTGGCCCGAAAACCAATTTTATTTGGAAACATGTAATATCTGAATTTTAGACAATGTTGTTTAAAACTGAGGGGTATCTCCCTCTTGCATAGCCCTGTCATTGACTGATTTTGGCTCTTCTATTTAGATCTTATTGGTAAATTGTTCTCTGTCAGTTGTAACACATATTTCAGTTTAATGTAAACATATTTATTGTTACTAAGTCATATACAAGTTTCAATAAACACAAAGATATAAAAAAAATATATAGATAAATGGCATACTAATTTCGGTTTATTGGCTTCAAAATTTTTAAGATTTTATCAGCGCTGAAGAGACATAAATTAGTCGAAATGTGCATGTGCAAAAACAACATTTACTTCTGTATTTTCTTATTTGTTACCACTGGGCCGATTCCTCCTCTGGTGGACTTTTAGTATCCGAGGGTATTCATCGACAAAGTAGCCAGTACCACGGTGCTGATCCAAAAAACGATTTTAATGGGAACTTGTAATATCTAATTTTATGAAAATTTTGTTTACAACTAAAGCGCCCCTTACACTACACCGTTTAACCTAAACGAACGCCGAACGTATATAAATAAATAAATAATATCCTTTCATCTGCGTTTATATACGTTTGTCGTCCGTTTTTTATCCAGTGAATACGGTACAAGTACGGTGATGTCCGTTTTGCACGGTGAAAAATTTTGAACATGTTCAAAACTTGGAATGGACATATACCACACAAAATGTCAGGCGAATGTACGATAGGTTTACGTTTTATTCAGTTCTCATGCGTTGTATATACGTTATTCATTCCTAACTTGTCTGTCTTGCATTCGTTCATGTTTGGTAGATTAAATTGGTGAAACGGTGTTTTGCCGAAGAGATAACGGATAACCCGAGTTCCGGACTAACAGCGAAAACCAACCGGGCGAACACCGAATAAAACAAATTCATCAAAATATATGTTGTGCAATGGCCAAAATTAACATGTAATAAACAAAAAAAGAATCGTAAAAGTAGGCAACAATTAAAAGATAATAAACACAAAATATAATATAAAAAAAAATAATAAAAAACTGCTAAAAACCACAAAAAAGGATCAGGTCTTGCCAGAACGAGGGAAACTTGAACCACTTGAGAGTAACAGAATTTATCTGGTTGTCCCATATTTGGAGGCCATAAGGCCGATAATTTGAGCCATACTTTCTATCTTTTGATTTTTAGTCAGCAATTTTTTTACTTTGTATATTTTGACCTTTTTACCTTTTAAAATTTGGCCTACTTTTACCATTCCTATTTTGCTTAAATGAATTTACTACAGCTGCTTATTATATGGTCATCAAATATAAGGTGCTATACCATATGTTTTTCAAAATTGCTTATTTAATTTAGAAATTACAAGAGTAATACAGTGTTTATTTATTCGTATTTATATTGTAACAATATTCTGACATATAACCAAAACATCAAAATAAAAAAAAATGTCCGTTTTCTCGCCAGTTAAAATTGTTATATGCATTAAGAAGCATCCGGTTATGAAGAGACCGTATAAATTTAACCCGATCGTGGTCTTGCATATCTTTACTTTTATTTTCGAGGGTGGTCGTTTGGAGAGAAGGTTATCTGTTACCGACAGTTATTTTCTTAATTCATTCTTTTGCCTTTCTATTCGCTGACATTTAAGGGAAAGGAATTTAATTTTTCAAGCACGGCTAAATGGTCATTTATGTAAAATAAGTTTTTGAACGGTCAAAAGACACAGGCATTGTTTTTTTTTAAATCGATAGTTTTACATAGTACTTATTCAATTTTATATATACTTGGTGCTAGTACGGTACCTTTTCTTTAGCAATCCGTTTTATTCGGTACTCAACCGTTATGTTACCGTTATAAACACGTATTTGGTGCTTGTTCGGTAGGAATCCGGTGTCAGTTCGGTGCAAGTTAGATTAATCGGTGCCAGGACTGTGCATGTACGGTGTACTTACTGTATTCCTCCTGTTTTTGTGCGTTTTTATTGTAATTCGTGAAAGAACAAAATATATTCCATGGTACAAAAATGATTTTCATCCATTCCTCATACGTTTGTGTTAAACGGTGTAGTGTAAGAGAAGATTGAGAAGTTTCTGCCCCTTGTGTTGCTCTGTCCTTTGCTGATTTTGGTTCTATCATTTAGATCTTATTGGTTAATTGTTCTCTATCAGTGTACCAACTATTTCGGTTTATGGATTTAAAAATGTTTTGTTTTTATCTGCACTGACGAAACATAAGTTGTCGAAATGCGTATATGTAGAAACAAAATTCACCGTAACTTCGGTATTTTGGTATTTATACATAGAAGTTGAAGATTAATGCTGACACAAAGAGCCAATTTCTTCAAAAGTACACGTGAAAATGTCCATCTAATTATCGGAGATTTATCTATCTTGTACTTATGCATTTTAAAAATCGAAGACTAAGGATAAGTTTTATTTCATAAACACAATAATGAAAATTTTGATCTTCCAAACATATTTCTATCATTTCTTTTAAATCTACAAATGCAAAAACTAAATTAAAAGAAACTTCCGACTGGCATTTTGTAAATTATTACCACTGAATGTCTTTGCTTGTGGACAATTAATTCCCGAGGGTACTCACCAACCCAGGAGTCAGTACTTCGTTGCTGGCCTAAAAAATGACTTTATTTGGAAAGTTTCTATAACTGAATTGATATTTCCCGTTTGCATAGCTCTAGATCTGTCCTTTGCTGATTTTGGTTTTTCTTATTAGATCTTATTGGTAAATTGTTCTCTATCAGATTTTACTCGTATTTTGGTTATGGATTCCAAATGCTTTGATTTGATCTACACTGTAGAGACAAAAGTTGTATAGAAATGCGCATATGCAGTAACTAATTGAACAGTAACTTCGGTACTTTCTTATTACATTTTCAAGTCGAATGATTGATTTAAACAAAAAAGGGTTATAAAACTATTACATTATTATAAAGTGCCTTTAATTCCAGGAACACACTGGACATCAGAAATAGTCGACATGTTGGTGAGGGGAGATACAGAATACAGCAAAAATTCAAAAATGAGAGCTATGCTTCCTTACCACACACCGGAGAAAATCGACGAATTACCTTCTCCACGAATTTTAAACAGCCACAGTTATTTTCGTCATTTACCAAAAGACATACTTCAGAAAAACAATAAAATTATTTTCATTAATCGGAATCCAAAAGATATCGCTGTTTCGTTTTATCATCATGTGCAAAACCGTCTCGGCTACAACGGATCCTTTAGTGATTATCTTGATTTATTCAAAGCTGATAAAGGTAGGAAATTAATGCTCATATAACATATGTTAAAATAAAGATTTTGTAATTTGAATACACATTTACAAATCTTAATGCCAGAATCAAAACAAACCACAAATATTCATCAGCAAGAAGATCAAGTGATACATGTATAAAGGAGTTAGTCAAAAACTATTGTGAAAAAACATATCAAAACTCTGGTGTAAATTACTTTTGGAGTGTAAAAAATTCTATTGAAGTTTTAGATAAATCACAATCTATAGATAGACCAGTTTCATCTATTGACAGTTATGATTTTTCTACACTGTATACAACCCTTCCGCATAATTTGATTAAATCTAAATTGGGTGAACTTATTAAATGGTCTTTTAAATTTTAGGGTCTTCAGTTTATTTGCTGCAACAAAATGCAAGGATTTTTCTCCAATATTTCTTACAACAATTATTGCTCCTGGACATGTGATGATATGATTAAGGCACTAAATCTCTTGCTAGACAACATTTATGTTCGTTTCGGCACCATTGTTTATTATCAGGTCATTGGAATCCCCATTGGTACTTATTGTGCACCTCTCATTGCAATCTTTTTCTGTTCTGTTACGAACGGGAATTCATGAAAAAACTACAAAATGGAACTGTACCAAATAGTGATAAACTTATTTCTATTTTCAATGATAATAGCAGGTATATTGACGATATCCTTACTATTGACAATCCCCAGTTTTTAGCTTATGTTGACACCATTTACCCACAACAACTGAAACTAAATAAGGCAAACAATGATTCTAAATACTGCCCTTTTCTGGATCTAAGTTTCACAATTGACTCTGGTAAAATAAAAACTAAAGTTTATGATAACAGGGATGATTTTGATTTTACAATTACTAATTTCCCCTTTCTTGACGGCGACGTTCCCCTAGCTCCATCCTATGGGGTGTATATATCTCAACTTGTACGATTCGCTCGTTTGTTCCACCCTTGATGATTTTAATGAGCGTAACCTTACTCTCACATCCAAACTTTTACAACAAGGTACAGATTTCATAAATTACTGAATACTTTTAAGAAGTTTTACAGAAGATATGAACATTTAATATCAAGATATGACGTGACTCGCAAACAGCTAATTACAAAGGGCATTTTTCATCCTCGCTTTTATGGAAATGTTGTTAAAAAATGTCAAAAACTGATAAATAATTCAGAAAAACTGGGACGTAACTTACATTCTTTACGTAATAGTGAATATTCTGAACAAATCCGTTAAATTGGCTTTTGATTCCAGTGACCTGAAGACTTTATTTATATACTGGCCTCTCACTGATACTGTCGATGTCTACTGAAATACATGAAGACTCTTTACCAAACCCTTCGGGGAGTTTTGAGTTTGATTTTTCTTCCGTAGTGCG
>MJUU01066053.1:174204-186850 GCA_002080025.1 Modiolus philippinarum
ACCATAGACCGTTATATTTAAATTTTTAGGCCCTGCATTAGCGTAAATATTCGCAAATCCGGGGAGCTGGACAAGTTTCCACGTTGACTGAATTTATAGACAGCCTATATATATATAACGGATATGTATAAACTGTGAATTTTAAGACTAAACAAATTAATTTAACCTTCTCGTGTTACTCTAGTTTGTTTAATTATTGATGTTTAGAATATTAAGAAACGTCCGTTTAGATGAGAATGCTGCATTTCTTTATTCTAAACCATCATTCGGGAAAGAGATTATTCTTCTAAACCGGATTTGGGTAATATGGACTCAAACCATTGTGACTGGAAAAGAAAAATATTCATTTTCATATTCTGTTTGGATAATATAGAATGAAGCAAATGGGAGTAATGGCAAAATTATCATACAGAGTTGTCAAGAGCCAAACACCGGAAAATTTGTCGACTGCAATGGTCCTGACATGGTACAGGCATTTCAAAATAAATAGTGGTTAATCTGGTTTTATGGCATGCCAAACCTCCCATTCCATTGCGGCAGTGTCCGACAGCAACTCAACATTAATTTTCTATTGGGAGGTCTTAGATAGTTAAAAGAAATGATTACCCCAATACTATGTAAAAAAGAATCCTGAATCAGAGTTCATACCTAAACTTCGAATTTCTCAACAGGGGATTGATATCTATTAATGAACTTGTGAAATTATCGTTTTAAGCCTTGATTAATGAGGCAGTCACGGAGATAACTATGTCTGATGAGAAAGATTGTATAATTTGTTCTAGCTCTCGCGTAACGAATCAACTGTGTAACATACACTCCGTAAGCAGGAGAAGCTGTAATATTACTATTCATGTTACGGCACACCTGTTTTTCATCGTAGCATACTTTTCCTTTCTATTGGCTGTTGAAAAAATGTCGACTTATTACATAATATAACATTTTTTTTAAATCGGCAGACTTTTTGAATGTTACCTTTGATTCGTGATTTTGATTTATCACGAGGAAGCGTGGTATACAGTGTAATAAAATCAAATGTGTTCTGAGAATGTATTTAAGAAAATGAACAGGATTTAAGATTTTCCAATAAATCTTACGAGTTTTTAAGTATCCACATAAGATTTATGTAACTTCGAAAATAAAAAGTTTCACCGTATGCTTCATGGCTGTCTTTGGCTGCGGACAAAATCTCAATAGGTAGTTCAATAATCAATTCAGTAGTTGAGCAAGATGAAGATCCTCCGATCTATCTTTCCTTATATAGATTTTTGTGTAATTTTGTAACCCAATATAGGTATGGCAGATCTTGATTGCTATTTTTAGTATGAATACTCAACGAGGACATGAATGACCTGTGATTGGAAAGGATTTCACCGTTGTCGAATGAAACTATTTTGTATGTAGCACTACCTGGTGTATTGTGATCAATGCCTAATTTTTTGATAAGCAGTTGTAATAATCTGCGTAACATACAAAAACGATGATATTAGAAGCATTGTTTGCAGGTACAACAACATATTTGTCCTGTAATGTAAAGAGGCACTTACTGGCTTCATGATCTTTGAATACAGACTTGGGTCGATTGTAAACACATTTTTGCGCAGTTTGTTTACACGACCCCGAACTAAAGATCGAATGGATCTTTCCCCATTTGACAAGGACTCAAGTTCTGGTTCTTGGTACGTCTCTTTCTAAAACCCACGCCCTGGCATTATCTTAAACATTGTTTATAATGATCTTGAAATTTATATTCAAATTTAAATTTCAAGAAAAAACGTGAACTTGTAAAATCTCTATTTTTACGTTCTGTTTTGGTTAGATGTACTAAAAATGTACAATTCCTTTTTTTTTTATTTGGGAAATGTATGCTAAAACAAATGTGACGGGTATAAAAATTGTTCTATTTGAGTAAAATGTACTGAACAAAAGAACCGGATATGAAATTCTTTGAGTTTACATTTGGAAAAGATAGACTGGAGCAAATGTGACGGGTATGTTCTATACGGGTAACATTATTTTTTTCATACTAATCACAAATGTGATAGGTGTGAAAATCTTTATTATTATGTTCTATTTGGATAATATGAATTTTTCACACCAATTACAAATATGATGAGTTTGTTCTATTTGCATAATATAAAATGAAGCAAATATGACGGATATGAAAAATTTCTTTGAGCGTGTGTATGTTTTGTAGGTGGGTAATCTTAACTATAACAGTTGCGATGGGTACGAAAAATATCGATTTTTACTTCTATTTTGGTTATATAGACTAAAGCAAATGTGACCCTAATGCAAATATTTTGTTCGTATGTTCTTTTTGAATAAAGCTAACAAAAGAAATGTGAGGTGACGGGTGTGAAAAATTTATGCTTTTATGTTCAGTTTGGATAATATGGATTAGAAGAATTAATGTATAAGACCAGCTGTTTTCATGGGGCTACGAACAAAACTGAAATAAATGTATCAGAAGTAATATGCATTTCCGACGATTGTTAACATATGTATGCTCCTAGAGTTGTATGCATTCGATCATATTTTATTGTATATTTATCCTAAGTACACACAGATATATCACATCAGACCATTCAGCTTATCTTGGCTGGTATATTTTTCTTTCAAATTTTATCATTAAGGATGTATTCTCCTGAGGTTTCAGTCTCGTTGAAATCTCGTTAATGAATAAGTCTTAAAACTTGAATTATGAGTGACATTTTTTTTATTGATTTATAAAATATAATAACCCTCCCAAATTGTATCAAAGAATTTTGTACCTATGACCAGTAGTTTTCGAAAAATGGAAAATTTTAATTTTTGACCAAATTTGACTATTGATCTCGGGAGGACTTCAGCTGATTTTGGGGTAGTGCTAATGAAATGTATATTTTCAAGAAAAGTACTCATCTTATTCATATGATTTCTTTTCGAAGCTCTAAAAGATATAATTGTCCAATTATTTAACCAAAAAAAAAATGGTTAATTTTGACTGTGTAGTTGATGTGAATTTTGAAAAATCTAGATTATTACAGTTTTTACGAAGTCTTGAATTTGACCGAAAAAAGTCACATTTTCTACAAAACTTTCGTATATCATCGCGGACCTATGCTTTTTATTGATCATATTATTTCAGACTCATGATATGTAACAATCTGGAAATTTTGAGAGATAACTTGATGCTAGAAATCGATATTTTAACCTAAAATGACCCCAAAATAGGCCAAAATTGATGAAATCTGCACAAAATTGTCAATAGGGGTTTTCAAATGACTATAGCGCAAAAAAATGCAGACGGACATAGAGTTTTCTTTTCAAAAGTAATTTTTTCATGGTCTTCTCATTATAAAAATATACGTTTCAGGAAAAACTTGATGCAAGAAAATTTTGATCCCCCAGGAAGATAAATCCTTAATTCTTATATGAAATTCTACAGTACTTTTTTGGAAATGAAAAGAAAATATGATTTCGCAATGCTATTATACATTATCTTGAAATATAGCATAATGCTACTGATCAGTAAATTAAGGATGGATATGATCAACTATTCGTGGACATGAAAGTTAGGAATTGTATCGGTCAAGTTCTTTCCATATCCATCAGTGTTTGACAATTGTTGATTGATTGATCTCTGATCGATGACTCCCCGTTGGTGGATAATGGAACGCGGAATGGTCGTCTTTGTAGTGAGGACTATTAATGTATGGACTGTAGTTTTATTATTTTGTAGCCTATTTTTGTTCCTGGCATAAATATATTCTTGACTGGGAAGCAACGGTCAAGCAACACCCACAAATCAAGATCTTGTTTATAACGTATGAAGATTTGCATAAGGTATCTATAATGTATACTATTTTTCTAACGAACAATGAAATATCATTTAAAAGCTATAAATAGTCGACTGGACAATCTGAAAGGCGACCACATACGGTTTGAAATTATACAGAAGCCATTTATTAGAACATTGTAGTATTTTCTATCGTAAGGTAGTAGACCTAGGTTAGGGGGAGACAACTCTTTAAATCAGTAAGGTGTTTGAAACAAGCAGTTTCATTGACGCTTTTTAAGGATTTATGTGAAACGGAATCAAAATCATCTGTGTTACTTAGAAGCTTCCAATATATTTATGAAAATGATTAAAACAAACATACAAGTGATTTTTAAGGTTTATGTCCCTTAACCTAGGTCTACCTCCTTAAATGGTGGGTCATAACAAAATTTCCGAACAGAATTGTCAAGAGCCCAAGTCGAAATGGTACCCACACAAAGCAGATGCAAAACCAACGTTCAAATGTCAATACACAAAGGAAAAAAAATAAATGGTAACTTAGAGACACATTCATTTTTATTACAAAATCGGTTATTTGATATATTATGTAAAGTGTTCACAATATAGTTGGATGGAAGAACTAACGATGCAATTTTGCCTTTAATCGGCTACTTAAATGTTATGTCTATTGCATCATTAGTAAAATAGACATTACATTTGAAATATATTTATATCCAAAAGGTTCCATTTGGTTTAAGTCTTCACCCCAATTATTTTGATGGACAAAATCAAATGAATTCGATTGATTCTAAGAACATATTCTCAGAATATGAGGTTTAAATTCACTATTTAATGCGATATCACCAGTACAGGCTTGGCTGTAGTCGCTTTGTCATGTAAATGAAATACATGATGATTTTATTTCTTTCTAGCCGTGCTCTTAAAATGTTGATATTAGAGTCCGTGATCAGATCTCATGGATGAGATGCAAATATATGCTTTTATATTTTTAAGATATGGTGTACTTGTTCTTTAGAGAATTTTTCAAAGGCATACACTATCTCACTTTCAATCTTTTTGTAATTTCCAATTGTTATTCTTGCCAATTATTTTTATGATCATATCTCAAGAGTTTTATTCCAATTATCTTGATGTATTCCCTGTGAGTTTTTATATGCATTCAGCGTTCCGCATCTAGCAATGAATTCTTCTCAAATTGGTTCTCGTGATACTCTAAGATTTACAATCACGTATGAGCAAAGCTCCTTGTTAAAGGTGTCCTAGTGACTTAAAAATGAAGAACAAGGATAGAAGTGTTGCTCCATCACTTGATTTACGGTCTACATCACGATCTTGTGGATCACTATTGGATATCTGTTTCCCAGATGACGACAGATCTTTTCCTCTACAACTAAAGTTTGTTTTTCCGATACCGGATTTGACTTTACTACCGGAGTTGACATGTTCATCATGGTGGATGTCTTATAAAAAAAGGGAGATACTTACTTTACCGGTACACCTGATCTCACCCATGGTTTTTATTGGGTCTGTGTTGTTCATTTGTATGTGTGTCTTCATATTTCTTTTTTGTCCCGTACTCAAGTAGTGTCATTGTTTCTAAGTGTTTCCGATGTTGCCATTATCCATGGATTGTTCGTTCTTTTGACTGACGGTTCGGTTCTCACTTACTTTACCATGAAATATTTTAGACTTTGTTTCATGTGTTTTTTAGCAATATCATTCATTATTGATTAAAGAAAATCAATTTCTATTCATAGTTTTGTTATTGCATTTAAAGAAGAAATGACTCAATTGAATTACTTTTCCATGATTGAGTAATTTTACTATACAATTTGTACATTATTGATTATTTAAATATTGCAATATTAAATTGATAATTTACTGTTTCAGTATTGAAGTTCAATTCAGGTTTCAATTTATTTGACTGTGATTTACTTATTGTATATACCAATGAATAAAACTATTTCTTGCAATGTCATACAGAATCAAATCCAGGAAATTGAAAGAATTGCAGATTTTTTGCAAGTCACAAATACCATAGATTTCTACAAAAGAGTCGCTGAAAGATGTTCCTTCGATAATCTTAAGGAGGCATATACAATTAAAGATAACTCACTTGGAGATTATGTTTTTCGAAAAGGTAACACTAAAATGTTCTTTTNTTCTGATCATACCTGGCTAATGTTAATCCTATGAAAAATCCGAGGAGTTCAGTTTCCCGCCAAATATTCAATCACTTAAATCTCAAAAACGAGATCATCAACCTATGAATTTTTTTCACTTAAATTACTTCTTTTTTTAATTTTTAAACAAAAATCACATTTATTTGAAATCCTATTTATTTTCACATAGAGTAGCGAACCCCCTTAAGCAATAAATTGGTTGTTAAAGTTGTACCAAAGTATCCAGGTAATAGCAGCCATTCTAACAGATGTAAATGTAATGTCAACTTTATTTCGAAGGCCTAGGCTTATAACATATATTTTTGTGGTTTTGAGCAAACAGAATCTTTCTTAATGATCTAAATATTTGTATTGATTATTTTGATTACTTTTATTTGTTCTCTTTCAGATTTTAAACATCCTTGAGTCTATGGTTTTCCAAACGTTGAGATTTTATCTGTACTGAAGAGACATAATTGTCTAAATGCGCATATGCAGAAACTAAATTCGCAGCAACTTCGGTATTATTTGCATAGTCCATATGTATGGGTTATTATTATTATTTTTTTTTATTTGAAATATCAATTTCTTTTAGGAATTCATGTTATCTGGTTTTATTTAATGCTATAGCCGTCCACGAGATCGTGACGTTGTCTAATAATGTAGTCGAAAAATAACAAGAGCAAAGTATAATATCGTTTTTTTTCTTCTTTTTGTTTTTTTTAGGTGGAGTAGGCGACTGGGAAAACACCTTCACTGTAGCAGACCAAGACAAATTTGATAAATATCTGCAGAATGCTATGAGGAATTCTGAATGGAAATTTACATGGAAATTTCATGAATAGGGATATTTCACAATATCTGAAGCATATTGTCAGATTTATACAACTATGACCTATATTTGTATATATTTAATTATGTTCTTGGTAATATCAAAAATTCTAAATGAAATATTACATTTCAGACAAAAAATGTTCGGCGTTAGCCGGAAACAAAAAAAATGAAAAGATTCAAGCTTTCCTTTGAAGATGTCACAGATATAAATGTTTGCAATACTGTCAAAAAACGTTGATTATGAAGTCATAATGATAGACTTTGATATACAAAATGTTTTTAACTGCAATTTTTACCAAAACTATCTACATGTATCTTATTTCATTGAAATGCTGATTTTTAATTCAGGATTTTTCTACCCCAATCAGAAAAACAGGTAATCAACGACTACAAAATTCGCCTAGCCATAACAAAAAGTCACAAAATCTTTATTGTCCATGATTCTAACATACTTTTTGAGATACAATGTTAGATGATCCTACCATGTCCTAATAATAATAAACGATATATGAAGTCAGACATAAATTTTAATCAAAGTCGATGCTGTCGAAAATATAGGTCAAAGTGACGTAATTTTTACATCGATGCTAACTTGCTATCAGGATATCCAAGGTATTATATGCGCATATTCAAGATGAAATGACAATACAATTAACAGTAATAGAGACATGATCTTTGACACAAAAACTTGAAAATAAGTCAATCAAATAGAAAATATGGGACAAAGTAACATACTTTTGCCTTGAAGCTGATATATCGAAAAAAGCATGGAATTTGCTGGTTAGATGATCCAAACACGTGCAATAATTGACTTTTGATCTCGGACGTAAACGTGAATGCTAATCAGCCATGCGGAAAATATATTTCGAAAGGGTCCAATTTTGTCAAGATGCTGACCAACCACCAGAGATGCGTGCATTATGAACGTTAAACGATCCTACCATGCACAGTTAATAAAATATGAACTCACAAGTAAGCTGAAATGTAAGTCGTTCATGTGGTAAATATAAGTCAAAGTGACCTAATTTCGCCTGGATGCTAAACTTCCATTAAAGATGCATTCACATGCAAGGCTAGATGATCTTAGTTTCTGAAAAAAAAAACAATTCTCCGCATTACTGATTTATGAAATCACGCCACCCGCAATACATGTTTCCTGTTTCCTGTCCTGTTACAAATTTCAACTCTAAACAACTTCTTGACAAAATTGGAACTCAGAATTTGAAGAATGAGACATTTTTTTCCTTAATTTTTTGTCGCTGTGATTGAAATGTTCAGACAATTTGGAAATTGTGATTTCGATCACTTAATCAAATGTTGATGCTGTGGCAAATTTTCAAGAGTGGACTAAAAATGCAAACTTTAAGCAGACACTTGACTTAGTAAATAAAAGTGACAACAAAAGTCCGGATTGATCAAGAGAAAAGACCAGTAAGGAAAATCCATATAGCATACGACAGAATAAGGGAAATAAAACAGAAAACATATTTGGCAAGCCGTCATATTCCCGACTTTGAACGGGCATTTAATGAATGGGTTTAAACAGGTATAATGATGCATCAACCTCCCGCTTATATGACGACTAACTATAGCTTCTGTGTGCCCAGATTGTATTAAAAGTCAAAGCCATAATATTGTCAATAATTTAGCAAAGAAAAGTTCTTTTCTTCGACAAAGAAAATTTCTAAAACAAAAATATCAGGTGTTGCGTTTTCATTGGCGCTCAGTACATTGGTCGACCATGCGATACATATATGTCAAAATTATATTTTCTTTGCCTGAATGCTGACCTACAGCCCACTATACATGCGCGTGCAAGTACAGTCACTGAAGTATGAGATTGGACCTCGAACTGATTAAAATGCCTTCAAGCGGGAAAATATTGTCAAAGAGACATAATTTTTTCTGCAGCTGTGCGAAAACCAAAGTTGCATCTGTATACAAAGTTTGATGACCCTACCCTTCATAATTTCTACCTATATACTGTATGGTTGTTATATTTCGCGGGGTATTAATTTTCGCGATAATCGCGTTTTCGTCGATAAGCGCGAAAATTTATACCCGCGAATATTTTACTGTCGATATGACTATAAAAACTTTTACTAAAAGTCCGCGAAAATAAAAACCCGCGAATAGACCCCACATTGTAAACCGCGAAAATTTCATACCGCGAATATAAAGCCCTATACAGTACCCAAATGTGGACGCAGACTCGGGTACTTTAATAGTCCAACTCAACTTTACTGAAGCAAACTAAAAACAACTGTTCTGCCTTTTTGTTGTTATTTGTGTATGATATTATATGAACATGTAAGACAAAATATAGTTTTTTTAATCATTTCTGTAGCTATTTATGAAAGAATATTCTCAATATTCAATAGCTCACCTGAAATGTCCATTGCCTCCATTGGTGATAAAGTAGGTACAGGATAAATATATTTTCCTAGACTGATTTCTACTACAAGAGCAACCAAAATTTCTGTGGGCATAATAGAACATAAGGGAAAAGATAATTTTAGTTTGCTACTTTCTTTCATTTTATGATACATTAAACATTGATTCAGTTTTATTTCAAAGAACTCAAAATTCAATGTTGTATTTTAATTTCTGTATTTCAATACAAAATGTCTACAAAAGATTATATATCTCATTTAACATGGCTCTGGTTGAGCTACATATAGTCTGGATAGCGTAATACAGTGGTGAATATTTCTTATTTAACAGATTGCTGCAGCTGTCGCGTTTGTATAATTGAAACTTCTTGAGATTTTCTCTCAACTCAATAACAAAATCATGAATACCTTGAAATACCTTTTTCACTTAATTCGGAACAGAATAACAAATGTATCTTAATTGCATTCATTTATATACATGGAACTCTGTTCTGTTAAAGAGATAGTACAAACAAATGAAATAAAAGGGACAACAGGAAATACCTACAATGGTTGAAAATAATAATTACAAGCCACAATCTGCTAGGGAACTACACAGGAAAAACACAAATAAGACAAAAGACAAACGTAATCAACGAGAGGAACTCGGGACAGCCGGACTTAGTTCCGGCACTAGCAAAAGCCAGCTGTAGGGTTAAACCAGTTTATAGGTACCCAAAACCCCCTTTATCTGACCCGTTTCCCTATAGTATAGTAAACATACGAATAAAACCCAAAACAGTTAGACCACTAACTCCATGACCACAATCTTGAAAGGAGAGAATATGACAATACGTTATTTTCAAAGGTGGGTCAAGGGGTGCTCGCCGCTAATCTGCCGGCTAGCTAAAGGAGACTAGTCTGCTGGTAAAACACTGTCGCACTACGGAAGAAAAATCAAACTCAAAACTTCCCGCAGGATTTAGTGAAGAATCATCATATATTCAGTAGACATCGGCAGTATCAGTGAGAGGCCAGTATGTATGTAAAATTTTCAGGTCATAAGTTCTCGAAGCTAATTTAACGGATGCAAGCAGAGTGTCTTGTCAATATACCCTATTACGCAAAGAATGTAAGCTACGTCCCAGCTTTTCTGGATTTTTAATTAGTTTCTGGCATTTTTTAACAACATAACCGTAATAACGGGGATTAGAAATGTCCTTAGTAATAAGCTGTTTGCGAGTAACGCCATATTTAGATATTTAATATTCATATCTGTTATAAAACTTCTTAAAGGTATTCAACAACTTATGAAATCTGTTACCATGTTGTAGAAGTTTTGCTGTGATATTAAGGTTACGTTCATTAAAATCGTCATGAGTAGA
The DNA here is from genome assembly GCA_002080025.1 of Modiolus philippinarum. NCBI lineage: Eukaryota > Metazoa > Mollusca > Bivalvia > Mytilida > Modiolidae > Modiolus > Modiolus philippinarum. The sequence goes on from MJUU01066053.1 coordinate 184,739, forward strand.
ACAAATTCATGCGAATCGTACTAGTTGAGAAATGTACACTCCGTATGATGGAGCTTGAGGAACGTCGCTGTCAAGAAAAGGGAAGTTAGTTATAGTGAAATCAAAATCATCCCTTTTATCATATATTTTAGTTACTATTTTGCCAGCGTCAATAATGATAGTTAGATCTAGAAAAGGGCAGTACTTGGAATCATTGTTAGCTTTATTTAATTTCAGCTCTTGTGGGTAATTCATGTCCACAAAATCTAAAAACTTGCGATTGTCAGTAGTAAGGATATCGTCAATATACCTGCTAAAATTATTGAAAATAGAAATAAGATTATCACCGCTTTGTATGGTTCCGTTTTGAAGTTTTTTCATGAAGTCTCGTTCGTAACAGAACAGAAAAAGATCTGCAATGAGCGGTGCACAATTTGTACCCATGGGAATACCTATGACCTGTTTATAAATAGTGTTGCCAAAACGAAAAAAAATGTTGTCCAGCAAAAGATTGAGTGCATTAATCATGTCATCACATGTCCAGGAACAATATTTATTGTATATAATATTCGAGAAGAATCCTTGCTTTTTGTTTGAACAAATGAACTGCAGACCATAAAATTCATAAGAACATTTAATAAGTTGTCCCAATTTTGTTATAATCAACTTATGTGGAAGAGTAGTATGAAGTGTGGAAAAATCATAACTGTCGACGGATGAGACTGGTCTTTGAATAGATTATAGTTTATCAATAACTTCAATTGAATTTTTTACACTACAAAAGTAATTTACACCAGAGTTTTGATAAGTTTTTTCACAGTATTAAATAACCAACTCCTTATACAAGAAAGTGAACTAGTTAAATGGACGGATAAATTAGTAGTAGAATACTTACTAGATGCCGAAATAAAACGATGTTTGAAGGGATTTTTGTGAAGCTTAGGAATCCAGTACATGGTAGGCACGGTGTTATGATTAGGTGGAGTTTTAAGCATTTCTGTATCCTTGTAATCACTGGCGTCAACGTGATGATCGTAACTGCAGTTACCATCATCCCAACATGGCGGACGACAATTCAGTTCAATTTTATAAAGCCAATTTTCTCCCGTTAACAGTTAATAATTATGTTTGTTTTATGTCAAGTAAAATGTTTTTAAGCCAACCTTTGGGAAAATATGTTTGCATGAAACGAAAATTTGACGAGGTGAGAGAAAATCGGGATACAAAAAAACTCAATGATGATCGTAACTTTATCAACTGATGATCGTAACTCACAATAGTTCCAAAAGAAAGATGATCGTAACTCAAAACTTTTAGATGTATTACTTTGCATTAAACTCCAAATCAAGAACAATACAGTTGATGTATATGGCGTAAATGTATATCAAACGAAGAATTATCCACTGATAAAAGATGAAAAATATTAAATAAGCAAAGCAAAAACTCGAGAAAATTGTCGGGCAGTTAGCTATTAAGTATTGATAAGCTTTTGGAAGCAAAGGAAGACGGCAGATTCACCAAAGCATTAGCGATCAGAGTAGGTAAACACAACACGTCCTTAGTATACAGAATAATTCAGAAATATACCTCAATACGATCGCTGTTCATTAAAATCAACGAAATGTAGATGAAAATACGATATGTTCTTTGAAAAACAAAACGGCATCGCAAGACCCAAAAAATCTGAAATATTATATGAAAGAATACCCAAGAACCACGTATGACAGGACAGAATACCTGCGTTGTAGTGGGTAGTACTGAGATTTAAGTAGCCAGTAAATCGTCTGGGCTAATGGATCGATTTTTTAGCTCACTCGGTAAGAATAGGCGCCGGCTGGCTTGATTGCTAGAAGTCCCGTGTTCGATCCCCGGAGGCGACCTTGTGAATTTTGTGAGGAGTATCATGCATTCCGGTTACATTTGGCGCTTAATTAAAAACTAACGGTGGTTAGAATTAAGGAGCTTACCAGGGTTCGTGTGTGTTGCATGTGTCTACCTGAGTTGTAGTAGGTAGTAGATTCAAAAAGCCAGAAAATCGACTTGGCTAACGGATCGAGTCTTTAGCTCACTTGCTTAGTCGGCTGACTTGATTACTACAGGTCCTGGGTTCGATCCCCGTAAATGACCTTGTCA